>PVKB01002445.1:136796-281559 GCA_004027205.1 Ctenodactylus gundi | reverse complement strand
TCCCCCTCTTGCGCCTGGTCACAGTGGCTGTGTCCTCTCACATGGCCCCGGCCCTGCCTGTCCACCTCACCTTCCCTCCCCTGCCCCTCTCCCGTGGGAGACTCACCTGTCTCCCTGTGCCCACCAGGTGTGGGAGCGCCGCGAGGCCCTGCAGGCTGAGCTCGCCCTGACGCTGAAGGTCCTGGGGACCCTGACGCACTCGACCCTGGCAGATGTGCTGGACCAGCCCCTCCACACGCTGCACCATGTCCACTCCCAGCTGCAGGCCTGTGTGAGTCCTCGGGCTGCCCGGCCACGTCCTGGGCTCTGACCGCCGCCCCTGCCTGTGCACCAGGCCCGCTCATGCCACCTCCTCTGTCCCCAGGCCTCGACTCAGCCCACGGCAGCCCCCAGGCCCCGCAGCCGCCGCCTATCTGCCTGGCTAAAGCGGCTCCTTGAGGCCTCCAGGAAGGTAAGTGGCCAGGAGTGGCTGGCATCTGGAGCCTCAGGGCCTGATCGTGAGCCCCCCGATCCTGGGCCTCCCCTAACCCTGTCCCCCATCTCCCCATCACCCGCAGGAGTCCCCCGGATGCCTCCAAGCCTCTGTCACCTCCCACCTCTTCCGCCTGCTCACCCGGGACCTGAGATGTGTCGCTGGTGGAGACCCGTGCGCCTGACCCCTCGGCACCTCCTGCCCTGTCGTGACACCGTTGACTGTATTTTTACATTAACTGTTTCCCCTAATTTATTACCACCGTCACTATGTATGTATGTATGTATTTATGTGTGCGGATTCTGAAACTCCGATACATTTAAATGTTTATTTTTCTACTTTTTGAATACTCTAAGCAAATAAATAATGACAAAGAGACACCTGTGACGTGGACTGCGTGCTCCTTGCCCTTGTCCCTAACAAGCTGCCGCAGTGCAGTCTGTCACGGAGACCCGCGCTGACTGTTGCCGGCCTGCAGGAGGCAGGCTGTGCCTGGTGGTTCTGCTGCTGGTCCAGGGTGGGAACCACATGGCTGCCTGGGCTCTTCTGGAAGGTTCTGGGAAGAAAGATGCCACTGCCAGGTGGGCCAGGGAGGAGCTCGCTCTGTGTGACCACCTCACTCTCCCAGGCCTCTCCCCGAGCCCCACCTCTCCGAGCCTGTAGTACATGTCCCCCATTCTCAGCCTGGAGCTCCCAGCTGTCCTTCTGCCCCTAGTGAGGGAAGATTCTCTGCTGAGAAAGGGAGTAGGGGCAGATTGACTCCCCAGTCCCGAGGACAGCATCCCCCCATACAGTCTATAAAGCATATATAGACATTTGCAAGTCCTGGTGCCACTTAATGTAAGACACACACTGGTCCCAGGGCTCGGGTGAGGCACCCCTGGGGCAGCTGTGTGGCCTACCTCGGTGTCAGGGTGTGCATCAGACTGGGCTTCATTGTGCAGGGGCGATTTTATTCCTGGCCTCCCAGAAGATGTGGAGGGGGCCATGGCACAGTTCCCACCCCCCAGCCTCACATCCCCTCCCACTGCCTTCTTCCCTCCCCATCTGCAGGGTCAGGTGGCTCACGTGACCGGAGTCCCTCAGCCCCACCCTTCAGAGTCTGAGGCTCTTGTCGCTGTCCTCCTTCCTCCTCCAGGCTGGGGCTGCTGGTCTTGGTTTCATTATCCTGGTCAGCAGGGTGGCTGAGGCTGTCCCAGCTCTTTCCCCTCCTGTGACCATGTCCCCCCCTCGGAGCGGGAGGGACGGCTGCTTCTGCGGTGGGGTTGGCAGCTCTCCTCACGTGTTGGTCCCTGGCAGAGGAGCAAGTGACAGGGTGACAAGCTGCGACGAAGGTTCATGGGCGTCCTTGCCATGTCAGAGTGGAAAGGAACTTCCTCTGGGCCCCGGGGCCTCTCCATATACACTGCCTAATTTGTGAGAAGAAAGAAGTAATTTCTCAGGAGGCCGTGGGCCTGGCATTAAGCAATGCCCCTTTGCTCTTTGCCCTGTGACTTCTAGACTTATTTCTTTGTGCATCAGGGGCCCAACCCTCAGTGAGCGTTGTTGTAAGGCCAACGCTGCATACCCTGTGTATTAATCAGTTTTCCATCACTATAACAAGATTCTCGAGGCCCGATAACTTTATATATTAAAGTATTACTTAACCCACAGTTTGGAGGTGCAAGGCCTCCCATGCAGTGATGTCCTTCTTGCTGGCAAAGGCCTGAGTCCGACATGTTTCATTAACAAAACAAAATAAGGAAGCACGTGTGTCTGTTTCGTGTGTTTATCCGGTCTTTCATCCTCTGTTTTTTTTGTTTTTGTTTTTGTTTTTGTTTTTAATACTGGGAACTGAATCCCTAGCTTCTTTTTAAATTTCTATCAATATTTTGAGAATGGGGCTGGGCTTGTTGACTCATGCCTGTAATCCCAGCACTGAAGAGGCTGAGGCAGGTGGATTGCCAGGAGTTAGAGTCCATCCTGGGCTATATAGTAGTTCAAGACTAGCTTGTACTACAGAGCAAAACCCTGTCTCAAAAAAATACATATTTTGAGATAGAGTCTCATTAAATTGGCACATTGCCCAGTCTGGGCTTAACCTTGCCCAGCCTCCCAGAGCACCGTGATTGCAGTCCTGCATCACCAAGCTCAGCTCTTTTATTATAAAGCCACTGAGATTCAAACTGGTGGCTCTACATTAATCACCTTAACAATTCCTAAACACTCACACAAGTCCCTGCTCTCACTAGCACAGCTGAGGTTCCTTCTACCTTCTTAACACCCCCCCCCCAATAATGTGTGATGCCAACACGTGAAGTCTGAGAGACTCCCACACTACAACCCATCACAATCCCCGTGACGTCTTCTGTTCCTGCAATTTCCACGCCAGGCTGCATCTCATGCATTCCCGCACGAGTACTGGAAGCTTCTCAGAAGTGGAGTGTGTGACTGGTCAGCCGATCCCATGCCCACACGCCCACAGAGCACACTCCATGCTGCAGAGAGTGTTCTCGACCAGCTGTGACGCTCTGCCAGTTCCTTTGCTGGTGATCGGGGCATATGGAAAATCCTGGATGGGACCTGAAATCAGGAAAAGCAACCCCACGTTTCTGCCATCCTAGTCGAGATGAGTCCAGGTCCCTATCAGAGCAGAAGGGGTCCCACGTGGGCAGCTTGCTCCCAAAGTGCAAGCTGGTCTCAAAAAAGCAGTGTCTGGTGACTGCCAGCAGACACACTGAGCCAGGCGGCTTCCTCCTGCCCCAGCGCCACTTCACTCAGGAGTCTATTGTGCCAAACTGAGATGGCTGGTGACAGAGGCTGGGAGTGTCAACAGCTGGTGTCTCATTATTTTTTCATGGTTGATTACTGTCATACCTGTGGCAGATTCTCCTTGAGGACCATTAACATCAAGAAAAAGAAGGATGAACTGAATCTGGTGGCATATATCTAGAATTCCAGCCCTGTGGGAGGCTGAGGCAGGAAGATCACAATTTTAAGCCCAGCCTGGGCATCTTACCAACCTACCAAGACCTTATATCAAAATTTAAAAATAAAATTTAAATCATTGGGGATGTAGTTCGGAGTGAAAGCCCTCAGGCTCGGAATCTTCAGACCACAAAGAAAGAAAGAGGGAGAGGAGTGGAGATGCGCCGGCAGCCAACTGTGCAGTTCCTGTGTGGAAGCGGCGTGTCAGGACAGAGTGTGAACTCTTCAGGTGACAGTCACAACATCGCCGACGCAGCCATGGGCGTTGTCCACCATGGGACAGATGTGGGGTGGCCTGAATAATGGTACCACAGACATCGCTATCGCCTGGCCCTGTGGATACGTCGCCTCCCATGGCAGAAGGGACCTGCAGACGGGACTGGGGATGGGAGGGGTGCTGAGTCCTGGGATGTCCTGGGGGCTCTGGTGCTGTCACTGAGAGCCTTGTGGTGGGAGGCAGAAGGGTTAGCGCCAGCTCCAGGAGGTGTGGCGCGGGCAGGAGGAGGCTGGAGTGGCATGAAGGAGGGATGGGACTAAGGATCATGGTGCTTCCAGGAGCCGGAACACACACAGAAACCCACTGTCCCCTTGGCTCTGGTGCCCTGGGCCTCCCACCCACAGCTGGGTTTTTGCACCTGCAGAACTGCTGTAGTTTAAATTTGCAGGGTATTTTTGTTGGTTTGGGAGGATTCGTTTGTTATACGCAAGACACACAGTATGTACCATTGTTAAGTGTGTCTCGTTCAGTAATTGTACATGCAATCATATATATACATATATATATATATATATATATATATATATATATATATATATATATATATATATAGTGTACTGGTTCCAGCCAGAGCCTGACTTCCTTTCTTTCTTTTCTCTTTTCTTTTCTTTTCTTTTCCTTTCTTTTCTTTTCTTTTTATTTTTGAGACAGGGTCTCACTCTGTAGTCCAGGCCAGTCCTGAGCTCACTATGGAGCCCAGGCTGGCCTTGGACTCACAGCAATCCTCCTGCCTCAGCCTCCCGAATGCACACAATCACATTGTTGAGTTCCCCATCCCCAGAACTTTTTTCCTCTTGCTAAATTCATCTCTGTATTCATTGAACGCCAATCCCCCTTCTTCCTCCCCCAAGTCCCAATAACTGTTACCCTACCTCTGTCTCCACCCACCTTATGTAAGTGGAATTGTATGGTATTTGTCTTTTGTGATTGGCATATAAGACATGGCATAGATTATGACAGGAAGTTAGGTATCACCTACATGTTCACCCTGAGCTTGAAGACCTCTCTGCCCACAAGCCTTCTCTTAGTTGAGTCTATGAAGTTCTCCAAGTGTGTTTAGGAGATCCTATTCATTGGAGGACATTAGAAGATGGAAAGAAAGAAGCAGCTGCCAGTGGATTGTCCCTGGTGGTGATTATCCATAAGTCTTCGTGTGGCACTTGCAAAGCTTTAAAGCCCAAGTTTGCAGAATCTAAAGAAATTTCAGAACTTTCTCTTAATTTTATCATGGTACATTTTGAGGATGAAAAAAAACCCAAGGATGAAGATTTCGGTCCTGACCGAGGTTACATACCATGAATCCTTTTCTTGAATCCCAGTGCTAGGTGCATCCTGAAATCATCAACGAGAATGAAAATCCCAGCTCCAAGTATTTCTATGTTAAGTTATTCAGGGAATGAAGGAAGCCCAGGAAAGGTTGACAGGCGACGCCTTCAGAGAGAAACATCTTGAAGACAAGGTGCAACATGGATGTGTCCCTTTGTTCATCAAAGTTAGTATTCTGGAAGGAACACCGAGGAATCACCCAGAACAATTAAACCAATCAGGAAACCTTGCTTCTGTCTAGATGGGACGGAGCTGTCACACTGTGGAAGGGGGGGTCTGTGCTAACAGAAGCCAGTCTGCATGTTTACAGATCTAGCAAACAATGGCCAGCTAAATGTGCTGTTGTCTTTGAATGTCAGGAATGAAACCTCTGGCACACAACTGGAGCCACTTGGAGGGTTACACCTCACATTTCAGTATTTGAATCTTTCCCTGTTTCCTCCTGCCTCACTCGCCTTGGTAGTGAAAGGAGACCAGCAGCATCTTTTCTACAATGTTAACAGTGCAGGAAGAGCTTAACATTTTTCAAAGAAAACAGTAAATCCTAAACAGTAAATTTGTAATTCTCTTATCGAGGCGACCAGCCTGTTTCTTTCCTTGTGGGAATAATCTTGGGCTTCTTCCTGAATCCCTGCAACTCCTTCCTTTTCTGCTCAGGCTTCCCTGTGGTGCATATGCATGTGTGGCAATGGCTGCCACCTGGACACAGCCCGCCTGGAAGCATGCTTTCCCGGGTTACGCTTGGAGGCACTGAAACCTTTCAAGCCCTCAGGCGGCCATTTTTGCCAAGTCATCAACCATATTTTTGTACTGGGGTTAACCAGAAAAAAAAAAAAAACTCAATTGTTCCATTAAACTTTAATAAAACTTGAAAATGAAAAATAAAATAAAATAAAATGTTAAATTGTAGCGTAACATTCCCAAGGTTCATTGACATTATAGCGTGTCAGAATTTCCATCCTTTTGGAAGCGGAGGAATATCTCATTGTGTGCAGAGACTACACCACGCTTACATGTTCGTCTCTCGGTGGAAAAGCTAGGTTGTTTAGAGCCACTGTGATCGTGGATTTTTTTCAGCAACCGTAAGAAACCAATATTGTGAACCTGCCTTGAAATCATCATGCTGACCCAAACAAGCCAGACACAGGATGTCAAAAGTCACGTGGATTCCCTTATATGAGAAACTCCAAGTAGAAATAATTTAAAGAGCAAAATAAAAGAGTGTAAGACACAAGGAGGGGGACCATGTGGGGACAGGAAGGAGGCTGGGTGAGGGAGGGCAGGGAGGTGGGAAAGGTCGAGGAAGTAGAAACAATCACGCTGCAAGGTGTGTGTGCACCCATTAAAACAATAATTATGGGGAAATAAAGTAGAATAAAGTATGGTCAGGAAACGCAAAATTTCAGACGAAGTGAGTGAGCCAAGGCCACAGCCATGGAGCAGGGCTGATTTCAGCCACATGCACAGAGCCAAGGCAGGTAGAAGGGAGCAGCAGGGGGACATCCCCTGGTGCAGTCTTCGCCACAGCCTCCGTTCTGCTCAGCTTGAACAGACTTGGCCACGAGTCCCCGCCTGTAGCCCGGTGGACAGCAGATACTGCGATCCAAAGCCAGACATGGTGGCACACGCCTGGAATCCCAGCACTTGGGAGGCTGAGGCAGGAGGATTGTTCTGAGTCCAAGGCCAGCCTGGGCTCCATAGTGAGTTCAGGACCAGCCTGGGCTACAGAGCAAGACCCTGTCTCAAAAAAAAAGAAAGAAAGAAAGAAAGAAAGAAAGAAAGAAAGAAAGAAAGAAAGAAGCAGAGACTAAAGGGATGTGACCACAAAGCCGTGGACACTAGCAGCCACCCAAAGCTGGAAAAGGCAGGAAACACATTCATCCCAGAGCATTTGGAGGGGTTGGGGGCCCAGTAATGCCGGCTAACTGTCGACTCCCAGCCCCGGACGGTGGCAGAATAAATACCTGCTGCTTTAAGCCATGTTTGTGGCGGCATCTTCCAATGGCTTTTGTAAGCTAATGTAGTTTATTGATGACATCAGGACTTTTTCCAGTCAATTTTTGCAGAACGGGATTTATTAGAGAGTGTTAAATGGCTTACGGAAGTGTCAAAAATGTTGAAAAAACAGATGCTGTGTTGACCACGTAGACAGCAATTCAAGAGCCAGGAGGGCCTCGACCTGGGCCCCAGGGAGCTGCTTTTCCTTCCAAGACCAGGGTATTGGCTACTTAATTAGAGTAGCTTTTGCCTCAGTGGCCAGGAAGGCTGAGAACAAGAGTTTGAGCAGAAAATGCAGAACATGGCCTCCACCGTGTCTGTCATTGCTGATCTTGCATGGTTGCACCTGAGAGGAGGAACTCACCTGTCAGACAGGAGCAGAGGGACTCACCTGTTGGATGGGGTCTAGCTGCCTGGGAGGGAGTCTGAGAACACAGCTTTAGCTTTCCAGCTCCTGCAGGCAGGAAAGTATACCTAATAAGTTTCTCAAAAATACCAAGTGAGGTGTGTGTGTGTGTGTGTGTGTGTGTGTGTGTGTGCGTGCACGCTTGGGGGGGGGCCTGTGCATGCGAGCTCATTTAGTTCATTGTTCTTACCTTTTTATTTATTTATTTATGTTTTGAGACAGGGTCTCACTCCGTAGTCCAGGTTGGTCCTAAACTCACTATATAGCCCAGGCTGGCCTCGAACTCACAGTAATCCACCTGCCTCAGCCTCCCGAGTGCTGGGATTACAGGCATGCACCACCACGCCTGGTTCATGCGGTGATGGGGAATCAAGCTCAGGGCCTTGAGCTTGCTCGTTAAGCGCTCTCACTGCTGTGCAATTCCTCCAACCCACCCTGCACTCTCTGAAGCTGCTCGAAAAATCTTCTTTCGTGAGTATTTCTATGAGATGTGATCAAAAACAGAGTCAATGACATTGCCAAGGGCCACACAGTAGAAAGGAGGGTCATAGAAACACCCTGATGGGTTCTCGTGCAGCGCCAGACACCTCTGACTCTTCCCCAAAACCAAAAGAACCATGGAAATAACATTTTTAGTGGGTGCAGGACATTGAAACACTCATTGCAACAAAATACATATGCCAGGCAAAGTGGCACTCTTGGGGGTGGGGCGTGAAGCAGGAGGACGTACTTACATACACACACACACACACACACACACACACACACACACACACACACACAATTTGGAGCAATGCTTGACCCAGTGCCAGAGCTCAGTGAATGTTGGTTGTCACTGTTATCACCGCAACAACACTACAGTTCTAAGGACTCATGGCCAGTGTTTGTCAGGAACCCTGGTCGCGGGGGCAGGGGGGGGGGGACACGGGGGACTGGAGAGGGGACAGTGGCAGTAGGCGGGGACAAAAGACAGGCACTCAAAGCGCCTCTAGCAATGAGGGACATAGATACAAAAGATTTCAAGAACAAAATGCAAGAAAAACTTATCTGGCATTGTTGTCAAAGAAGGCCATCACCTTGAAAGACTGTCAAACTTCACCGGAAAAATCTAGGCTGTGTGTGTGACAACCACCATTGACATTCCAGAGTCTGTGGGGTGCTTGAATTAAGATAAGGATTGCCAGCGGCTGCTACAACATTTGTTAAAAATTGTTGGGGGCCGGAATAGTCACAAAATTGCCAGCATCATCCCACTGTCTCACTGTTGGCTTTTATTTTTTTAAGCACTATGGAAGATTGAAACTAGTGCCTTTCCACTGAGCTACATCACTAGCCTCTGTGTGTGTGTGTGTGTGTGTGTGTGTGTGTGTGTGTGTGTGTGAGTAGGGACAGAACCCAGGACCTTTACAAAAAATTATATCCTCAGCTCACTTTTGATTTTTCAATCTTGAGACAAGGTCTCACTAAGTGGCCAATCTGGGCTCAAATTTGCAATCCTCCTGCCTCAGCCTCCCAGAGTGCCAGAATTGCAGGCTTGATCATTTATTTTGATACAGGTTCTAACTAAGTTGCTAAGTTGCCCCGACTGGACTTGAACTTGCCACCTTCGTGCCTCTATCTGCCAGAGTGCAGGTGGCTTCTTCACTTGAAGAAATTTTTGCAACAGTGAAACTGGTCAGAGTCATCCTCATAGAGGAGGCAAAGTGACATGAGATTCTTGCTGATGTGATGTGCCAGAGACTCAGCACCACCTCTGAATTATTCTTGGGAAAATGTTTACTCTGAATTTAAATCAGGAAGAAAGAATTAAGTAAATTCAAACAAAATATTCTTTAGAATAACTGCCTTGGACTCTTCAAAATGTCAATGTCACGGGAGAATAAACCAAACACAAAAAAAGCTGTGGAGCCACTCAAGGTCAAAGCAGAGAAATGAACATACCACCAATATCTACCCGTAAGCCCAGTCCTTGACTGGTCAGGCCCTGGGTCAGATTCTACATAGACTAATCTTAATTGACAAACACAAACTGTATATATTTATGGCACATAACATGATGCTGTAGAATGCAGCTGCATTGCAGAATTGCCACATGGTGCCAATCAACACAAGTGTTACTATACGTTCTTATCACATTTTGATGAGAATAAATCCATCCCTCTATGGGGCTGGAAGAATAGCACAGTGGTTAAGGTGCTTGCCTAGCGCAAGCACAAGGCCCTGGGTTCTATTCCCCAGCACCACATAAGCTGAGCGTGGTGGTACACATCTATCATCCCACCATTTGGGAGGCTGAGGCAATAGGATTGCTGTAAGTTTCAAGTTCAGCCTGGGTTGTATAGTGAGCTCAGGATCACTCTTGACTACAGAGTGGGACCCTGCCCCCCAAATAAATACATAGTTAAATAATAAAATAAATTAAATCCATCCCCCTAGCCATTTTCAAGCATATCATACAATGTTATTAACTATGATCACTGTTGTGATTTGGATATAGAGTGTCCCCCAAAAGCCTCATGTGCTAGGACCACCCTTCCTGCAAACCTTGGCTTTGTTCTGCCACACCTGCCTAGCATGAGGGGGGCTCCGTCTCCAGCTCCAGCTCTGGCCCCATCCCTGCTCCAGCCCTGCCAGGTGATTCCACCGTTTCCCAGCTACCTACCATGAATGCACTATGACTTTCTGAAATAATGAGATAAAATAAACCTTTCCTCCCTCATTTGTGCACATCAGATATTGAGTCACAGCGACAGGAAAGTGACACAGGAAAGTGACTAAGACAGTCCCCACGTTGTACAACAGATCTTATTCCTTCAGTGGGTTAGTCAGCTTTCTATTACTATAACAAACTATCTTAAATAACCAATTTGAAAAGAGGAAAGGTGGGCAGGGTACCATAGCTCAGCACCATAGCTCAGTATCATAGCTGGGTACCATAGCTCGGTACCATAGCTCCTACCTGGCCTAAGGCTATGAGTTCAATCCCTAGCATGAGAGAAAGAGAGGTGGGGGAATACTTTAGCCCAAGCTTGAGGTCCCTGTTCCTGTCCAGCTGGAGTTCTTGCGTGAGGCTTAGGTTAGGTAGAACATGGTGTAGCAACCTGGTCACACCATGTTGGCCATACAGTAAAAAGAGGGAGAGACAGGAAGAGCCTTGGGTCCCAAATTGCCCTCCAACCACCCCTTACAGCTTCTACTCCCTCCCAAAAGCACCATGAGCGGGGCATGGAGCCTTTAGCGTGTGGGCTGAAGGGACAGTACTAGCCTGTCTCCTTGGCCTCCCATGCCCTTTGGCTCCCTCCCACCCTCCACACTGTTAACACCATTCCTCTGGCTTCAGAGTTGAACAGAATTATTTTTAAAGAACAAAGCTATTGTTGGTATAAGAGTCTGCATATGAATATGGAACACGTGGTATGGCATTGATGCCACCACGGAAATGTTAAAAACTTGGAGTATTGTGATTCAGGCAGAAGAATGTTCTCGCCTCTAGGGGAAACGTGACACATTACAATACTTGCGCTCACTTTCAAGTGGGAGAGAAAAAGAAAGGGAATGAAAGCCTCTGGCGGATGGAGGACAGACCTGGATGGGTGTTCTTTGTGCTGCTGTTAGAATGTTTCTACCAGAGTGACAAATATTGAAGCAGGTAATTGGAGAAGAATCAACACACATTCCTCATTAAGACTTGCAACCGGCTTCCAACAGTTGGAAGAGTTTTTTTTTTTCCTGTCCTTTGGAGTGTTGGCCAGGGCCACGTTCATTCTGCTTGTGGTGAATGCCGATTGTGCGCTAGGCGTTACTCCGTGAGCTGGGTGAACCAGATGCACAAACCTCCTTCCTCCCTCGGAAGCACGTTCCAGCCGCCAACGCTCCTCAACCTGGCGTGGCTAGACCTACTCCCGCACCACCTGGCTATGGAGCAGAGAACGCCAATTTCCTGGACTGTGTGTGTATATGCAGTCTTCTTTTATTTTGTAGAAGAATTCTTATTTAATTGCAGATAGTGATGTCAGTAGCTAAGAGATACTTACCAGATTCTCTTCCAACTAGGACAGCTAAGGCAAAAAAACCAAAACAAAACAAAACAAAAAAAAAAACCCTCAATGTTGTTTTTTTGTTTTTTCGGGAGGTAGGCGGCTCACACACACCCTTCCTTCACTCTTCATGAGTTCTGCTTTGACTATGAATTTGATGGCTGGAGCTCCAGCAGCCACAGTGAACCAAGAGGTAAAATGAAGACCGCAGTCTACACGCTGACATTAGTTCAGCTGGAGTCCAGAAGGAGCTTGGGTCCCTGAAGACACTATGGAGCTATAATCCAACACTACAGTTCACAGGGAGAAATGAATTTATCTTACATATCTGTCTCTATCTATTCTTGCAGTCAAATACAGTTCTCAATCAATGCAAAAGCTATCAGGAACACCAGCCAACCACCTGTCGGAGGTGATGAGAAAAGCAGTAATGGAAGCCATTATTCAGTGAGGACTAGCTATGGGCCAGATATTAGTTTTAAGAATCTTGCTTGCATTCAATTTTTTAGTATATTTATTTACTTTCTTGAGATAAGTCTTGCTCTGTACTCCGGGCTGGTCCTGAAACCACCATGGAGCCCAAGCTGGCCTTGAACTCAGAGTCATCCTCCTGCGTGCTGGAATTACAGGCATACACCCCTAGGCCCAGCTTATGTGATGTTGGGGAATCGAACTCAGGGCCTTGCACTTGCTAGGCAAGCGCCATAACCACTGAGCTATTCCTCCAGCCCCTTTGCTTGCCTTCATTTATCCAGTCTTCACAACAACCCAGTCAGATAGATCCATATAAACCCATCTGATAGGTGAGGAGAATTAGGCACAGAGCAGTTCAGTCACTTGGCCAAGGTCACGCAGCTACCCAGTGGTGTGGCCAGGCTGTGAACCTACCCATCTGACACCAAAGGCCATTCTCTTATGACAAACTACACTACTTTCAAAAGAAAGGGGAGCTCTAGGCGGCGCAGAGGACTCACGCAGGCGGCTCGGATGTGCTACAGCTCGTAGAAGTACTGTGCAGTCTCCTCCCGTATTGACATGTTCCTGGCTTTGGCCAACAGAGAATTAACACAGATAAGTGCTTGAGCTCTTGGAAATACTTTCCCCACCGTGCAAGGAAGCCCAGCACTGAGCCTGAGTGGCAAAGGACCAGCAGGAAAGGGCAACCCAGCCACCAGTAGCCCAGCAGGGCCCGGCAGCCCACCAGGTGACCACAGCTTCCTGAGCACGGGAGAAACCAGCAAAAGAGTCATCTACACAGCTCTAGTCTCCAATGCTGGAGATGTAACCCCCCGCCTCACATACGAGGCAAGCCAAGAACAAAGTTGTGGTACATTGACACGATGGAATATTCCTCTGCTACAAAGAAAGATAACTTTGAATTATTTGTACGAAAATGTATGCACCTGAGACCATCATGTTTAGTGAAATGATTCAGACACAGAAGGTTAAATATCATGTGGTTTCTCTGATTGGAGAAAACACTAAGTCACTGCTGTTTTCAGGCACCACATTTTGGAGTCATTGGTTGGGTATCATTGGAAACAGGCAGCAGAGACACAGGAAGCGACCAGAGGAAACACACGGAAAAGAGACAAGTTCTTTCCCTCGCACAATTATTGTTTGTAGCAGTGTACACCTGTGGTGCATAATAATTGCACTCGTCTCGGGGAAGGCATGCACACGTGTCACATCTGGATTGGTTTTTGCTTCCCCATCCCTCCTTGTTATTCTGTCTTCCCCATCTCCAACCCCTCTTCCGATCTCCAGAGACGGAGTCCCTAAATGTTGTCCTGATTTGTTCCTGTCTCTGAAAAAAACAGAAAACTAAGACTTGATAGTTCATTAGAGCAAAAAAAACAAAAAACAAAATAGGAATTTATTTCTCTCAAATCTAGACACCAGGAAGTTCAAGACCCAGAGTCAGCAGCTGGTGAGGGCGGGGCAGAGGGTAAGAGGGCCGGCAGGTGAGCGCTGCACGGTAGTGGGCGCTGGCACCCACAGCTCAGGAGGAGCCCCTGTGGTCCGGTCACACTGCAACCCCTGATACTGAAGAGAAAAAAAAAAAAACCTGCCTCTCAGGACTATCACCTTGTCAACAGCTGAATTTTGAAGAGAACACACCCAAACCACAGCCACCACGCGCTGGAGGCTCTGTCCCATAAGACCCAGGGGAACGAGGAAGAATGAAATCAAGCTATCTGAGTGATCAGCGATCCGGGAGTGACATTCTCCACTCCCAAGCGCTCTGTGACCTGACAGTGCCAAGCCGGCAGCCGCGCTTTGAGCCCCTGGAGGCCGCTCCTCCCACTGTGCAACCTTTGGAAAGCTAGACCCTGTGCATTACTCATCCAGCCTCAAAGGCTATTATAAACTTCAAGAGATGGGGCTGGGGGAATGGCACAGTGGGTAAAGTGCTTGCCTTGCAAGCGCAAGGCCCTGAATTGGACTCCCCAGCACCCCATGAAGCCTGGTGTGGTGGTGCATGCCTGTAATCCCAGCACTCGGGAGGCTGAGGCAGGAGGATTGCCAAGAGTCTGGGCGACATAGTGAGTTCAGGAGCAGCTCAGGCTACCGAGCGAGAGCCTGTCTCAATAAACGATAAATAAATAAATAAAATTCGAGAGAAAAATGCTAAGCTCATCTGCAGTGACAGAAAGGAGCTGGCTGGCTTCCGGGGGCAGGAGGCACGCAGGGGTGTGCAGACGTCACGACGTCCCGGTGACACATTGTAAGCGCGTGCAGCTCCTGTGTGCACCTCCTGGCTGGTGCGACGCTACAGCTGTGCGTTGCCTTGGATCAGCCACGGGACCCAGTAATCCCGTTAGAGATAATCCACGTGTTCCTGGGGAGGAAATTTGCAGACGCGCCTAAAAGAGATTATCCACCACGATCTAGATCCAGTCAGTAGGCAGCTCTCAAAATTAAACTGAGGTTTCCTTGAGAGAGAAAAAATACTATCTGAAAACTGTAGCCTCATTGCCAGCCTGTGCCAACACCCCACAATCCCCCCCCCTTTTCATATTTTTATCTTTAAGATGGTCCCTTTTCCCTGGCAGAAATCTGACTAGTGCATTTTATACAGTTGAAAAAGAAAAAAAAAAAGCTTTACAAAAATCTATATGCAAGTGGAAAAGAGCCATAAGGATCTGTTAAAAATTAAATTATGAATGAAGGGGAAAAAAACTTATGTGAGGCGATTGCTACATGCTAGACATGATTTTAGGTTCTGGGGATTTAACACAGACCAAGATTCCCAAGGTCTCTCCCAGCGCTCAAGTCGGAGTAGAAGGAAAGGAAACCAGAGCTAGAAATAAAGACACAGTGCCTAGCAGCAAAGAGTGCTGTAGAGAAGACACCCCCGGGGAGGGGGACAGCGCGTGGCGGGACCCCGAGAGCCACAGAGCCAGCTATCCCAGCGCTTCAGGAGCGTGTTTCTGGTGAGCGCGGCTCAAAGGCCTGAGACTGCCACGGTTTGGATGGATTAGACTGCATCTCCCAAATATCCATGTCCTGGACGCTTGGGGTTCGGTGTGGTGCTGTTAAGCTGGGGGTACTCCCAGAGGTGGATCCTGTGGCAGGTAACTGAGTCCTGGGCCACCGCCCTCAGAAGGGACGAGTGCTGGTCTCACAGAGCGGGCTAGCTCTCTCAAGAGGAGGCTGTTATAAGGTGACCCCCACCGACCCCCCTCCCCCGTGTGTGCACAAGGTGTTTCCCTTCCCTCTTCTCCACCGTGACGTGACCCAAGAGGACCTCATCAAAAGTCAAACAGATGGGGCTGCCCCACCTTGGGCTTTCAGCCTCTTGGACTGTGGAGTAAGTAAACCTCTTTCCTTTAACATGCACCCAGAGTCAGAGAGCTTGTTACAGCCACGGATGCCAGACTGTCAGAGACGGTGTAGGGGATAAACGCAGTGTTCTCGCACAGCAGGTGGCTATTGCTGTGTTTATTTGAGTCCGGGTGGAAACCGTGAGCTAAGCAGGAGAAGTTAGCACAGCAAAATGTGTGGAACCACAGGAAAGTGACCGGGAAGACGGAAGAAGGAAGAGCTCTCAAGGTCACTCGAGGGCTGAGGAAGAGGGACCCAGGAGGGACAAACTCAGAAGGGGCCTTGGACTCGTACCTCAGATGATGGGACAGTTCCCTGGGTCACCCGTTGGGTAGAAACACTCTGGGTGCAAGCGCCAAGGTTGGGGGCACACAGAGCTGGGGTGCCGCCGAGGGTGCTGACGGGAGTGAGAGCTTTAAGGACTCCCTCCTGGCTTGCCTCAGGTACCTCTGAATGCGGCCTGGGACACACCCAAGCAGGCCAAGTGGTCAGGCCAGGACTGGGGCACGGTTCCGTGCTCCTCGTCCAAGCTGCACATGTGTGGGCCTGGGAGGACAGCGTGGAGAGTGACCAGGCCAGCGCTGTCCGAGACACTTGGATATGTGGCTGGGTATGTTAAGAAAGAAGGTGCGGGGCTCATACTGGAGGAAGTTGTGCCCTGGAGTGAGACGGCCCCGGGGCACTGCTGAGGGCCAAGCAGTGGCGAGAAAACACACTGGACAGAGGTCCACCTGGCCAGTGGCCCTTCTCCACCTGTGTCTCTCTGGCACCCTCTGCTGGCCAGGCCGACCAACTTCTGGCTGACAAAGGAGAGGTGCTTTGTATTCTGGGGCTGCGATCACCCAACACAGACTGAAAACAATTGCGAGTCCCAGCTCTCCGGGAGCCTGAGGCAGAAGGATCTCCAGCCTAACTTAAGGGCTTGGTGATGCCCTGTCTTCAATATTTTTAAAAATTAAAAAGGCCTGGGAACGTGGCTCAGCCAAAAAGCCTGGGTTCAACCCCAATTCCTTAAAATAAAAGATAAATTTGGTGCCAAGAAGCATGTATTGAAAACCATCCCACACGCTGCCGTAGTTTACCACCTGATGACGAGACCTATCTTTCCTCGGGTGGAAACCGAAAAGCTCACGCCCAGACTAGCTAGCACCTGTGAAATATGGCCACAGACATGTGACCTGGCACCACCAATCAGTTGCACCCACAGAAGCTTAGGTGCAAAATGAGTCAAATGCCCCACGGGAATTGCAAACGTGTGCCCACACGAAATCTTGTACACAACCGTGCACAGCAGTGTCCTCTTAATGGTCAAAGAGTAAAACCACCCAAAAGTCAGTCAGCTATCGACCAGACAGATATAATGTCCATACAGTAAGACAGTATTTGGCCATAGAGAGTAATGAACTCATGGCACAGGCCCGGCACTCTGGGAGTCAGAGGCAGGAGAGTAATATTTGAGCCCAGCCTGGGCGACTTAGAGAGATCCTGTAGCAAAATAAATATGAAAAGATGTTGGGGTGTAGCTCAGGGACAGAGCACGTGCCTGGCAGGCGTGAGGGTCTAGGTTCAGGCCCCCAGCAGCAAAAGAGAATAATTTAACAAAATTTAACGACAGAGGGATGTGGCCACGACACAGCAGTCATTCTGCATCCCCAGCCACAGAAGCCAGCGAGGCAGGAAAGAAGGCCCCGGAGCCCGGTCCTGACCATGGAGGGGTCTCAGCAACAGGTAGTGAGTAGTGTTCCTTCACGGTGCGGCTGGGAATTATTCTGGATATTTTGTTTTGCATCATGATCTGCCCCTCCGCCCCCTCCCATAGCCGATGGGTTTCCCAATCCCCATTTTGAGGAGAGGTTGTTTGTTTGTTAATACAGGGTCTCACTTCATAGTCTAGGCTAGCCCTAAATTCACTGTGGAACCCAGGCTGGTCTCTACCTCAAAGAATCCTCCTGTCTCAGCCTCCCAGGGTGCCGGAATTACAGGTGTGTACCATTTTGACTGCTCTAAGTAGACAGTGTGGATTCTGCTGTCTGCAACTAAGAGTCCTAAACAGATAGAGCCAGGAAGGGGCGTGGTGTCCAGGAGCAGCAGGGCAGAGTGGGAGAGAGGATAGCGAGGAATTGGGGGGCCTGCAGGACTTGGCCAAGCATGGCAAGGGGCTGGCCTTCCTTCTAAGGGGGAATGAGAGCCATGGCAGGGGCTTTAGTAGGAAGAGACACAATCTCTGGCTGTGAGTAGGAACCAGAGTGCGGAGTTCTAGGGTGACCGGGAAGAGGCTGCTGTGACCTTCCCGGGAGGAGCTGACGCTAACAGGTCAGGATGGGGATGGCAGAGAGGAGAGACGCTTGAATGGAGAAACAATTTGGAAGCACAGAGCTGGGTGTGGCTTAGGGAGAAAGAGCTCACCCAGCACCCAGAACGCCCTAGGTTCCATCCCAGCATCTCCCAAGGAGAGTGCCTTCAAGAGAGGCATTGCCAGGCCTTCCGGTCACATGAGCCTAGGGGTCAGAGACCAGCTGGCTGCACAGTGGGAAGGTTAATCGGGTATGAGACACTCATGGGCCTGAGGGACAATAGGAGGAATCCAAGAGGATGCTTAAGTAAAGAAATAAAGACCTTGAGGCCAGAGGAGTAGCACAGTGTTAAAGCATTTGCCTAGCACGTGCAAGGGCCTGGGTTCGATTCCCCAGCACCACGTAGCTGGGTTTAGTGGTGCACATTTGTAATCTGAGCATTAGGGAGACTCAGGCAGGAGGATTGCCATTGGTTTGAGGCCAGCCTGGGCTTCTTAGTGAGTTCAGGACCAGCCTGGACTACAGAGCGAGACCCCATCCCAAGAAGGAAGGAAGGAAGGCTAGAGAAATGGCTCAGTGATTAAAGCACTTGCCTAGCAAGTGCTAAGTACCTGAGTTCGATTAACCAGCACCACGTAAGGTGGGTGTGGTGGTGCATGCCTGTAATCTCAGCACTCAGGAGGCTGGGGCAGGAGGATTGCCAAGGCCAGCCTGGGCTCCCTAATGAGTTCAGGACCAGCCTGGGCTACAGAGACCATCTCTCAAAAAAAAAAAAAAAAAAAAAAAAAAGGACAGACAGACCTCAATGTGTGTATTTGTAATCACCTGTTAGGTCTGACCCAAGGCAATCCCACAGGGCACAATGACATTTAAAGCTACACACTGTACCTGTTCTTCCAGTAACGGGTCACTTGGCTGTGTATCCCAGGACAAGGTCCCCCGCACTCCCAATGCCTGGTCTACACCCAGTGGCATCAGAAAGGGGAGCAGCCTTCAGAGGCGCCCGGCCTCGGGTGTAGCAGAGGAACACGTCTTCTCCCTCTCTTTCCCCATCTGTATCCACGGTGCTGCAAAGGCCACCCACACTCCCGCAGGCCATTCGCGTGCCCTGCCTGAAGTCTTTCATCAAGGGCTCCAAGACGGAGGAAAGCAGGGGACGGGAGTTCCTGCTGCCTCTGGACCCAGCGCCTCGAAAATGATAAATAAATAATGACGACCCATATAACTTAATGGTTTTTAAAACAAAGAAGAAAAGAAAGCCACTTTAGAGGGACTGAATAACAGTACATTTATTTTTAAAAACTGAAGTCAGTAGGACTTGCAGATGAGTTGAAAATGGTATTGTGTGCGTGTGTGTGTGTGCACGTGTGTGTGTGTGTGTGTGTGTGTGTGTGTGTGTGTGTGTGTAAGAAAGAGAAAAGCCAGCCGGGGGGCACAGACCTATAATATGGGAGGCTGAGGCAGGAGGATCACAAGTTTGAGCCCAGACAAACTGAGTGACTTAGTAAGTGGAGGCTGGCTTGATGGCGACGCTTTCATCAGCAAGAGGAGAGCACTCCTGTGGGGGGGGTGCGGGGGATCCACACAGCCCCGTGTACAGCACTGGCGCGTGTCACAAGCAGTCACTGTCATCACTATTACGGGGTGTGCATGACACGAGTCATCCAAACCCATCATCTTTCTTGGGACGCCCCCCAGAAACTCCTACATGTGTCCCCTAAGATGCTTCCAAGGGAGACATCCTCCGTGCCCCAATTTCTTTAAACACATCTACCTCCTCCCTTTGTTCTTTCTCCACCGCTAGGAAGTCGGGGTGACTCAGGGCAATTTTCTCCACCCCACCCCCCACGCCGGCGCCCAGGCTTTCCAGCTCTTCCCAGGAGCCGCCCTCTGTCAGCTCCTTTTCGTTTCTTTTTCTGAACCATTCCGTCACCCGTGGCCACCGCCCCAGGGGCTTGCCCTGCCCTGCCTGGGTGGCGCATTCCAAATTCCGTTGTCACAGCCACTTGGCTTGTGTCACCACTGGGCTCCCTGGCGGCGGCAGGTCCTGCAGAAGCATGCCGGGCTAGATCTACTAACTCAGATACCTACAGTTCAAATGCTATCGGCAGGTGGAAAGGACCCTGACTCTAGTCTCAGAGCCGTCTGACAATAACTTGAGATTTGGAGCTTTGAAAGAGGAAAATCTCTTCCCAAGACCTCACTATCCTCATCTGTCAAGTGGTAGCGATAAAACACCCACATCATAAGATTGTAGTAAGTATAATTATCCAAGTGTGGCTGAGGCAGGAGGACCACAAATTCAAGCCTGCCCCGGGCTGCATAGCGATTTCCAAACCAGCTTGGACACAGAGAGACCGTCTCAAAAGCCAACCTGAACAACCAACCACACACAAGTAGCTGGCCTAAGAGATGCACCGACACCTCTTGGTTCTCATGTTATCATTATTATAATCAATCAGGTCCATGTGTTTCCAATAATGGCAGCCGAGGCTGGGAAATATGAAGAAAACCTCCAGGACTCCAAGAGTTACTAGACATTCCTAAAGGTGTTCCAACAGATGGAAACGGAAAGGCGGACGCCATGATACAGACCTGAAGCAGAAGCTGAAACACTGGAAAAATCCCAGAGGTTGAGACCCAAATTGTCAAAAGCTACAAGGTCCGTGGACTTCCTAGCAGGGGAGACAGAAGCTCTGTAGAAGTACACCACGTGGGCCAACCTCCCTGTCCAGTCAGCGTCATCCTCCCCCAGCCCCCAGGCCACCTGCATCCCCTCCTCAGGTCTATCCTTTGCCCTTTGCCTCATCCATCCTCCGGAGTATCCAACCCTGCTCAGCGGTCATTCTCTCGCCCCTAGGGGCCCACTCCTGGGAGAGGATGCAGCTGGGAGGTTGTAATCACAGGCCACCATCTTTTAAGTATCCCTGGGGGTGATTAGTATCCCTGGGGATGATTTGGAAGCCAAGCTCTGGGGCCAGGCAGACCTGGTTGTAAATCTGACACCATCCTCAACCCACTCTATAGCTCGGCCTCCCCTGATAGGAAATAGAGGAGTAAGAATAGTAGGTCTTCCCCTGAGGCGGGAGGTGCACAGGGTGAGCCACCAGGTGTGCCACATGGTGTGTCCTTCTGCTAAAGACTAACTTTGGTGCTTTCGTTCCCAGCGTGCCTCTCCCTGGTCCTCGGGAGTACCACACTGTCTCCCTCATTGGATAGAACAGTGGTGAATCTTTCTACTAAGATTCTCCTCTGGGGCTGGAGGAATGGCACAGTGGCTAAAGCATTTGCCTTGCAAGTGCAAGAACCTAAGTTCGATTCCCCAGTACGACATAAAGCCAGGCATGGTGGCACATGCCTGGCACACGCTTGGAAGGCTGAGGCGGGAGGATTGATGTGAGTTCAAGACCAGCCTGAGCCACATAGTGAGTTCAGGACCAGGTTGGGCTACAGAGCAAGACCTTGTCTCAAAAATAAATAAATAATAAAAGATGCACACCATCCCAATCTGAGAGGCCAGGACCTCTTTTTCCTCACTACTGTCACCAGCCCCCCTCTTCCTGAGGGACCAGGACAGGAAACACTTGGTCACCCCTGGTATGCAGGAGGGGCTCATTGATACTCGATGAGAGAACGCACAAAAGCATTTTTTATTTACATATCTCATCCCCTTCCCTTCCCCCCAGCTCTCCCACACCCCTTCCTCTCTGCACAAAGTCTATCTTCTTACTTTTTTCTATGACTTGATTTTCTCATATTAGATAAACCATACAAAATTTAACCTTCCATATCCGATCCATTTTGCTGAGCATCCACTTTCCTACAAATGATTCAACTTTATTTATGGCAGAGTAGTACTCCATTGGCTAAATATACCGCATCTTCGTTCTCCATTGTTGGACATACTATCTTCTCTCAAGATTTGGTTATTATAAATTGTGCTACTATAGACATGGGTATGCATGTATCACTCTTGTATGACGACTTTAACTCTTTTGGAAAGATCCCCAAAACAGATATACCTGGGCCGAATGGATATCTATTTTCAGTTTTTTGAGGACTCTCCATACTGCTCTCCATAGTGGTTGTACCATTTTGTACCAGCAATGTAAGAGGGTTCCTTTTCCCCATAATCTCAATAACATTTGTTGTTTTTTGAATTCTTAATACCAGCCCCTCTTACCAGAGTTACATGGAACCTCAGTGTTGTTGTGATTTCCATTTCTCTAAAGATGCTGGACTTTTTTTTTTGGGTATTTACCGGCCATTTGGACTTCTGAGAACTGTTTGTTCATTTCAGTTGCCCCTTTTTGGATCGAGTTTTTTAATCTTGGGTTCTCTAATTTTTTCAATTCTCTACATATTCTTGATAACAGTCTTCTGTCTGAGAAGTAGCTGGCGAAAATATATTCCCACTTCATCCATTCCCTCTTCGCACTGTCAACTGTTCTTTCCGTGTGCAGAAGTTTTTCAGTTTGATATAACCCCATTTGTTGATTCTTGGTGTTATCTCCTGTTCTTTGGGTGTTTTATTGAAAGAGTTCTTGCCTATGTCTCTGTCCTCAAGAGTTTCACCTATCTTTTTCTTCCAACAAGTTCAGTGTTTCCATTCTAATGTCTAGGTCTTTGATCCACTTTTATGTAATTTTGGTACATGGTGAAAGACATAGGTCTAGTTTCATTCTTCTGCATGTGGCTAGCCAGTTTTCCCAGCACCATTTGTTAAGGAAATTGTCTTTACTCCAGCAGATGTTTTTGGCCCCTTTGTCAAAGATCCGATGGTGGAAGGTACATGGGGTTGTCTCTGCATCCTGAATTCTAATCCATTGATCCACCTGTCTTTGTGCCAGTGCCATGTGACTTTTATCATTGTTGCTTTGTAATGTAATTTGATGTCTGGTATTGTGATGTCTTCTGCTTCACAAAGGAATTCTTGGAGTGGAGATGATGGCACATACCTATAATCCTGGCACTCTGGGGAGAAGGAGAATCAAAAGTCTGAGCCCAGAATGGGCAATTTAGCAATTCAGCAAGACCCTTGCTCAAAAGTAAAAAGGGAATGTAATTCAGTGGAAAAGCCCTGGGTTCAATCCCCAGTACTGCAAAGGGAAAAAACAGAACTCACAGGGACTCCTGAACAGAACCATGGGTCATGGCTCCCTGCTTCGCCACAGGACCTGAGACCTGGCACCAATCCCATTGAGTGAAGACGCAGGGGTGCTTAACAGAGGAGACAAAGGTGGGCAGACAGCACGGTCAGTGAAGGAGACAGTGGCTGGTACAGGAAAGGATACCCTCTAGGTCATGTTGAAGAGGTATATGTGTGGAGACATACCTGAGTGGACCAGGTGGCAGATGCTAGGACACAGGTGAGTAGACAGGTGAGGGACAGGTGGGAGAGAGAGAAGGAAAGAGTCCAGAGGGAGTCCTGATTCTCCTGCCTCAGATGGTCACCCCCCACGGCTGCCTCACCTGGCCACCTCCTCTAGCCCCTTTTCATCTGGCTCTTCTGCCAGGCCTCCCTAACCTGTCCCTCATCAACTCTCTCCTTTTCCTCACTTACCTCTCTCAACACACCTGACTCACCTACTAAGGTCAAGTCTTCTGGTCTTTATCTGCTTTTCCCACGTGTCCCTTCCGTAGTCCCCCTTCACCTTCACCTTTAGTCATCCACCTTAGTTTTTTTTTTTAATCTGTTTGGCTTGGTTCATCCACCCTTCACCTCTTCTCCCCTCCCTTCTTTCCTGTATCTTTTTTACCAACCTGGACTTCCTGTTTCTGTTTCCACTCCCATGACAAAATCACTTCCCAAAAACCTCACCTAATACCATCATCTTAAAGGCAAAGTTTTTAATATGTGATTTTTTAAGTACTAGTATTGAGCTCAAAAACTCTTCATTAACTATATCCCCAGATCATTTTAATTTTTTTTGAGACAAGAGTCTTGCTAAGTTATTAAGTTGCCTGGACTGAGCTCATACTTGCAATCCTCCTGCCTCATCTTCTCAGAGGGCTGGAATTACAGGCACGCACCACCACATTGAGCTTAAGATCTGACTTTTTTGTTACTAATTTAAGAAAAAACAAAGAACTGACACTGGAAAAACAAGACAATGGTAGGACTCAATAAAAATCTTACAATACCTGCTTTCAGAGCTAATAATTTTAGGTCACCAATTAGGAGACATAGACTGGCAGATTGGACAAAAAAAAAAAAAAAAAAAGCCCAATCACTTGTCTGCAAGAGACATACCTCACCCACAAAGAAGCACATGGACTGAAGGTAAAAGGATGGAAAATAATACCACATGCTACTGGAGCTCAATAACAAGCAGGAGTAGCTACACTATCCTCAAATATAGCCGACTTCAAACCAAAACAGATCAGAAGAGGCAAAGATGGGCACTGTGTACTGGCAGAAGGAACAATCCAACCAGAGGAGCTCACAATTATAACCATACATGCACCCAATGTTGGCACACCAAGTTTCATAAAACAGAAGCTACTGGACATGAAAGGTCAAATAGACCTCAGCACAATTATACAAAGGGGATTTAATACCCTACTCTCACAAATAAGTCAACCAAACAAAAAAATTAACAGAAATATCAGAGCTAAATCACATCATGGGACACATGGACTTAACAGGCATCTACAGAGTGTTCTACCCAATGTTAACAAAACACACATTTTTCTCAGCAACATACGGGACTTTTTTCAAAACTAGATCATATGTTTAGCCATAAGGCACGCTTAAATAAATAAAAAATAATTCCCTGCATACTTTCAGATCATAGTGGAATAAAACTAGAAATCAACGGCAAAAGAAATTCTACAAATGCACGAAGATTTTTTTTAAGTTATCAAATAAGAGATGGATGGGGCTGCAGGATTGTCTTAGTGGTTAAAGCACTTGCCTAGCAAGTGCTACATCAAGCACTAAGGACCCAAGTTTGATTCCCCAGCACCTCATAAGCTGAGTGTGGTGGTGCATGCCTGTAATCCCAGCACTCAGGAGGCTGAAACAGGAGGATTGTCATGAGTTCAAGGCCAGCCTGGGCTCCATAGTGAGTTCAGGACCAGGCTGAGCTGCAAAGGGAGACCCTGTCTTAAAAAATAAATAAATAAAAAGAAAGAAAGAAAGAAAGAAAGAAAGAAAGAAAGAAAGAAAGAAAAAAGCCATACACCACAGTCAAGTTGGCTTCATCCCAGGAATGCAAGGATGGTTCAATGTACATAAATCATCAATGTAGCACCTAAACAAAAACAAGGATAAAAATCTGATGATCACCTCAATAGAGGCAGAAAAAGCCTTTTACAAAATACAATGTCCTTTCATGATCAAAACCCTGATGAAAGTAAATATAAAGGTATTTTAATTCAAGCTGATAAAAGCAATGTATGAAAAACTTGCTGCCAACATCACCCTAAATGGGGAAAAACTGAAAGCATTTTCCCTAAAATCAGTAACACGACAAGAATGACCACACTCACCACTCATGTTTAACATACTGCTTGAAATCTTAGTCATAGCAATCAGTCAAGAGAATGGAATAAGGGAAATATAGGGAAGGAAGAAGTCAAACTATCCTTATTTGCAGATGACATAACCTTTACACAGAGGACCCAAAAAACTCCACTAGAAGACTCAGAACTGATAAACAAATTCAGCCAAGTTGCAGGATATAAAATCAATACACAAAAATCAACAGCATTCCTCTACAGCAACAATGAAAACACAGAGAAATAGATCAGAAAAACAATTCCACTCACAGTAGCCTCAAAGAAAATTAAGCACCTAGAAATCAACCTTTCTAAGTGAAAGACCTTTCTATGAAAAAAAGAGATTGAAGAGAATATGAGAAAATGGGAAGACATCCCCAGCTTCTGAATAAGCAGAGCCAACATTTTTAAAATGGCCATATTACCAAAACTGATACACAGATTTGATGCAATCCCAATCAAAATACCAACAGCTTTTTTTTTCACAGAAAAAGAAAGATGCAATCCTAAAATTTATATGGAACTAAAAGAGACCCAGAATAGCCAAAAAAAAAAAATCGTAAGCAATAAAACAAAAGCAGAAGGTATCATACTACTAGACATCAAGTTATTTTACAAAACATCAGCGATAAAGAAAAAACTCACATGATATTGGCATAAAAACAGACTGGTGGACCAATGGAACAGAATTGAGGATGAAGAGACAACCTTCAATGATCTGATCTCTGACAAAGGACATCTGCTGCAGCAAAGATTGCCTCTTCAACAAATAGTGCTGGGGAAACTGGCTATCCACACGCTCAAGAATGAAATTACCCATCATGTACCAAAACCAGATCAAAATGGATAAAAGACCTAGGTATTGAAATGGAAACAACGAACTTGTTGGAAGAAAAAATAAAACCCTTTAAGACATAGGCAAGTACTTTCTCAGGAAAATACCTAATACACATGAGATAACACCAAGAATCAACAAATGGGATTACAGCAAATTAAAAAATTACTGCACAGAAAAGAAAGCAATCATAAGGGTGAAGAGAGAACTAATAGGAATGGGAAAAAACTTTGAAAAATGATATGCATGCTTTTATTACACTTTTAAGACACACAAAATTCAACATCGTTTTAAAAATTAATGTTAGTACTAATTCCTCCGAGTTTTCTGTGCTACCATTCCCCTGAAACTAAAGGTACCATTAGTTGGTTAGAAACATTCAATATTAGAAGCTTTAAAATCTAACTGGGATGTAGTAGCCCCTCAAAAAGCTACAACCTGGATTTTTAAAAGTATTTTTCTCTACAAAGAATCTCATCAGCTACAGCAAGACTCCACACAGTTTTCATACTGAAGCGAATGCTGGGCTGTGCTTGGACTCACATTCTTAGCCAAAGTGTTGCCCAGCACGCACACTCCGCACACCATACAGGACAGGGCTTCCCCCCCCCCCGGCTTCCTCCTCTCTGTCCCCATCTTCCTCTCCTCCTCCTCCTCCTCCTCCTTTTCCTCTTCCTCCTCCTCCTCCTCCTCTTCTGGTTCATTCTCCCTCTGAGCCTCTCAGCCCATGATCCCCTTCTTCCCAGCTTTACTTGTGCCCTTGGACCAGCCTTGCTACAGAGAGAGACCCTGTCTCCAAAAAAATACTAGATAAATGAAATTACATAGCATAGAATGACTTTTTTCCACTTGATCTGATGTCCTTAAGATCCATCCTGATCACGTGTAACAGTAGTCCCATTTTTCTATTGCCAAACAATATTTTCATCTGTGATGTGCCAAACCTTAACCTTTTGCCTGTTGGAAGACATGATTTATCTCCAGCTTGAGGCTATTACAAATAAAACTGCTACTAACATTTGTCTCATGTTTTTGTACAAACATACATTGTTTTTCTCTAGGATAAATGCCCAGGCGTATGATTGCTGAGTCATGTAAGTGTATGCTTAATTTTTAAGAAACTAATAAATGTTTTGTGAGGTGGCTGTACCATATTAGGGCAGGAGGAATAGCACAGTAGTTAGAGCAAGCACAAGGCCTGAGTTCGATTCCCCCGCACCACATCAGCTGGGTCTGGTGGTGCACACCTGTAATCCTGGCACTCGGGAGACTGAGTCCGGAAGATTGCTGTGAGTTCTAGGCCCGCCTGGGCTGCATAGCAAGTTCAGGAGCATACTGGGCTACAGAGTGAGACCCTGTCTCAAAAAAAAAAAAAAGACCGTATTATATTAAGTAGTGTATGAAGAATCTGTCTGTTCACAACCTACTCAGCATTTGGTCCTGTTGGTCCCATTCTAATGCAATAGTGCAACATAGCTTTCATCTACATTTCCCTAGTAGCTAGCAATATCTACATTTTTCCATGTTTCTTGTTTACCATATGTCTATATTCTTCAGTGACTTATTTGTTCATGTATTCTGCTGATTTTCTACTAAATTTGTTTTTTAATGGCTGAATTTTGAAAGGTATGTGATTTACATATTTATATATATATATACATGTATATGAATAGACATATGGTAAGTGAAAACATGAAAAATGTCCATATTGTCAGCTATTAGGAAAACACAAATTAACAGCATGTTAAGCTTCCCTATACACCTATTAGACTGACTACTAACAGTACCAAATGCTGGTTGGGATAAGAACAGACAGACCCTGCATACACTGCTGGTGGGACTAGAATACGTTAGAGCCACCTGGAAAACATTTACTAGTTTCTTAAAAATTAAACAAATTTTCCACATGACTCAGTAATCACATTCCTGGCCATACAGATATAGGTATCTGTATATCCAGGTGTGTGTGTGTGTGTGTGTGTGTGTGTGTGTGTGTGTGTGTGTGTGTGTGTGTGCATGTATGTGTGTGTGTGCATGTATGTGTGTGTATGCATGTTGGATATGTGATTTATAATTTTTTATAATGGACTTGTTTTCTCATTCTCTAAATTTTTTGTTTTGAAGTCCAATTGATCCTTTTTATCTAAAAGTTTGTGCTTTTTTGAGCCAGACATGGTGGCATGCATCTGTAATCTCAGCTACTCATGAAGCTGAAGTAGGAGGATCATTTGAGCCCAAAAATTTAGGGCCATGTTGGACTACGTGGTGAGATCCTCTTCCTACTTTAAAAAAATTAAAGAAGAGGAATAAAAGGAGCTGTGGTGCGTGCCTGGAATCCCAACACTCAGGAGGCTGAGGCAGGAACCTGGGCTACGTAGTGAGTTCTGGAGTGGTGTGGACCATTCCCCATCTCAAAAAAGAAGGAGAGAAAGAAAGAAAGAGAAAGAGAAGGAAGAGCTAAATAAACCCAGAACAAACAGAATAAAAGGTTTATTTTCAGATGCATCTTCTTTCTGCTGTTCTGGAACTACAGTGATGTGATTATTAGTTTTTTGTTATTGTCCCAAGATATCCCTGAGGCTGTTTCCACTTTTTTAAATGTGCTTTTTTCATTTCAATCTTTAATCTATTTGATACTTGCTCTCTGTCGTTCAGAATGGATCATTTCTTCTGATCTCTTGTCAAGCTAACTGTTTCTTCCCTCTATCATCTCCATCAGACACTTGGCCCTTCCAGTTAGTTTCAATTCAGTTTTTTTAATTTTTCAGACATAAAATTTTCATTCAAGCTAGGTCCAGTAGCTTGTGTAATCCCAGCCCTCTGGGAGGCTGAGGAAGAAGGACCACATGTTCAAGTCCGGCCTAGACAACTTAGCAACTTAGCGAGACCCTGTCTCAAAATCAAAAATAAACATGAACTGGGGATGTAGCTTCGTACGAAGGACCTGAGCTTCCCAGCACCATTTTTAAAAAATCTATTCACTGCATGTATGTATGTGTGCACCTGTGCACATGTGTGCGTGTCTTATCCAAACAACATTTTATTTCCTTCCCCACTTAAAATCTATTCAGAGAGAGCACACCTCCCACTCCTAGATGAAGATTAGTCCAGCTCTTTGTTCTTCTGCCGTCGCCTTAGAAAGACAGGCCCACAGTCACATCAAGACTCATTCAGATGCAGGACACTGCTGCCCACATCATGCGCCCGAAGCCATTCCTTCCTGCCTTGGCTGCATTCTCTATTTCTGCTCTTCCCTCTTTCTCCTCCACATGAGTGACAGCGGCTTCTTCTTCTCCCGGAGCTGAAGCCTCTTCTCCAGATGAGCCTCCTGAGGTTGGGCTGAGTGCAGCAAGCAGCCACCTCCAGCAAACCCACCCGGCACCCCTCCATTCAGTCCTTTTTGAGTTCTATTTCTTTACTGAGACGTTCTAGTTTATAACTTGTTTCAAGAGTGTTTGCAATTGCTTGTTAGGACATTCTATAATGTGTTCCTGTAAACTTCTGATCAGATAGCTTGGGCATCTATTAAAGGATTTTTCCCATTCTGCTAGAAATTTTTCTGGTTCTTGGGACGACAAGTATAACAAGTTATTCTCTTGTGCATCCTGGAACATTATAGACATTATATTATGAAAACTTTGATGTGCTTTTTTTGTGATACTAAAAATTGAAAGGGCATCACGCTAAGCTACATCCTCAGCCCCATTTTTCTTTTGAGATGGAGTCTCACTCTGTAGCCCTGGCTGGTCCTGAACTCACCAGTGTAGCCCAGGCTGGCCTTGGATGCAGGACAATCTACCTGCCTCAGCCTCCTGATTGCTGGGATTACAGGCATGCACCCCCATGCCCAGCTTTACGTGATGCTGGGTAATCAAAGTCAAAGCCTTGTGCTTGCAAGGCAAGCACTTTAACCACTATGCCATTCCTCCAATTGCCATTCCTCAGTCCAATTTTTAATTTCCATTTTGAGAGAGGGTCTCACTAAATTGCTAAGTTACTGTCTTAGTTACTTTTTCATCCCATATCCACAACTTATTGGAGGAAAGATTTATTTTAGCTCAGTTTCAGAAGGTCTCACACAGCCCATTCATGAAAAGCTGGCAACCTTGGAAGCACAAAGCAGAGGCTGGAGAGCTGCTCACAGCACTGCAGACAGAAGCCACGCCAGCCAGGAGCCAAGTCGAGAGGAGAGAGTTGATATCTGGAGACTCAGACAGGGCGGGGCTTTCCCAGGAAAAAGCCATAACAACGTTTCTTCTTCCTTCCCTTACTCAGTTCAAACTGCCAGTAGAGCCGCCCATACCCAGGAGGCCACCCTCCCTCACTCCAGGCCCACATGTCAACAACCCATTCCTGAAACCTCTGCCCTGGGCACCCCCTACCAATCTCAACAAATTGGCATAATCCCACCAGGTCAAACCCCAAGCTTCTAGCCCTTTGGGCCAGCCCCTGCCCTCCAACAGCACATAGTTCTGCAGTTGTCCCACTGCTTCCAAACACTCTTGAGGATTTTGGGAGACACCTCAGATCCAAGCATAGTTACCCAGATGGAGCTCAAATTTGTGATCCTCCTGCCTCAGCCTCCCAGAGTGCTGGGATTACCAACCTGCTCAATCTATCCTGGCTTGATTCTTTTCATGGAAGTCACTGGTGACATGTAACAACTATAGTTAAATAAAATGAGGACCGGGGGAATAGCACAGAGGTTAGAGCACTTGCCTACTAAGTACAAGGCCCTGAGTTTGGTTCCCTAGCACCATATGGGCTGGGTGTAATGTTGCACACCCATCATCTAAGCACTTGGGAGGCCTGTGCAGGAGGATTGCCATGAGTCTGAGGCCAACCCGGATTACACAGTCCATTCAGAACCATCTTGGACTACAAAGTGAAACCCTATCTCAAAACAAAATTAGGTTAAATGAGACTGGTAGAATGGTGCACAGCTGTAATCCCAGCACTCTGGGAGGCTGAGACAGAAGGATCACCTATCTCGGGCAATTTAGCAATATCCAGCCTTAAGAGTGACTGGAGATACAGCTCATTACAAAGCCCCTTGTTTATTGCCCTGTACATGCCAATAGATAGGTAGGTAGGTAGGTAGGTAGGTAGGTAGATAGATAGATAGATAGATAGATAGATAGATAGATAGGTAGATCAACAGACAGATAAGTAGAAATTCAGATCTCCCATTGCAGTGGCCAAATCTCACATCCTTAGTTACTTTTCTGTTGCTGGATGGAATACTCAACATCCACAACTTAAGGGAGAAAAGATTTATTTTAGCTCCCAGTTTCAGAAGGCCTCAGCCCACCCATGGTTGGCTGGGAGTGGTGGAAGCCCAGGGCAGAGACACAGAAGGGAGGAAAAGCTGCTCACAGCACGGCAGGCAGCAAGCCAGGTGGGCGGAGAAGGCCAGAGTTAGTGTATGTCTCTCCTGGTCATGTTCCAGTAACCAGCCTTTTCTGGATCCAGCCCTAGTGTCCCACCCCTTCCATCCAGTCCCTCCCCGGCTTCCATCCAGCTCTCTGCTCCCCGTTAACAGCACATAGTTCCATAGATGTTCTACAACATCCAGATACATGAGGATGTTGAGGGGACATTCCAGATCTAAACCATAACATATTGCCCCAAGTCCCTACCAGACTCACATCCACCTCCTGTGCAACATGCACTTAGCCCTTCTCTAAGAGTTACCAGAGTCTTAACAGTTTCAGCACTGTGAAACAGTCCGAGTCCCAAGACCTCCCTGATACTCAAGGCAAACTCTTTCTTGGAGCTCTTACAAGAATCAAAAAAAGTTAAAAACTTCCAACATACCAGGGCACAGGGTAGACATCCCCAATCCTAGAGAGGGAAATTGGAGGATAGAAAGTAAAAATAAGCCAAAAATAAGCAGGAAGAGCAGGAGGGCAAGGGCCAAATCCTACAGTCTCATTAGATCCTGTAGCTCTGTGTCCAGCACCCACGCAAGCTGTGGCGAGACGGGAGCTTCAGAGGCTTTGAGCATCCCAGCTTCTATGGCGTTGCCTCCGGCTGCAGCCTCCCTTGCTTCTCTTTTGGGCTGGCTCCACTGGCTTCTCCAACTTTCAGGGGTCTCCAATGAACCTTAGGGTTCTCCTTCATAACTTCGTGCACTCCCTCCCACGGCACACTGCCGAACCTTCAAGGTCTTCTTCTGAAACCTAGGAGGAAGCCTCCATGACCCGGCTACTCTGGCATTCTGTGACCTGTTAAGCCAGCGTTACATGGATGATGCCAAGGTCTGCCACTGCACTAGTCTGGTCCCTGGGACCATGTGGCCACAGTGGCCTTTGAGTTCTTAGATGGCTGAACTACTGGGAAAGTCAACTTCCTAGCCGGCCCTGCTGGATGCATGAGGGGTCTTCAAAGCAAAGTCTTTTGCCTTTCCACCTTGATAAAGACTGGGATCTTGCTGATTCCTGAGATACTCTCAAGGAATTTTTTTTTTTTTTTGAGACAGGTTTCTCTCTATAGCCTAGGCTAGTTTTGAGCCCACTATGTAGCCCAGGCTAGCCTTAAACTTATGGTAATTCTCCTGCCTCAGCCTCCTGAGCGCTGGGATTAGAGGCATATGCTACCATGCCCAGCTTTATGTAGTGCTGGGGAATTGAATTCAGGGCCTTGTGCTTGCTAGACAAGCACTTTAAACCATGGTGCCATTCCTCCAGCCCCAAGGCATCTTTTTTTTTACAGCCCTGATTCTAAGGATTTGGCTTCTTTTTAATGTTAATCTCTTTACAATCACGCTGTCTTCTGTCCCACCTTCGTGGCTCTTTTTATTTATTTATTTTTATTTACATATCACCTCCTTTTCCTTACCACCCTCTCACCCCTCCTTTCTTTTTTTCTGCTCCATTAAATCCATCCTCTTACTTTCTCCTGTATCCCTTACATTTTTAATGGTTTTTCTCATATTAGAAAAACCATATGATATCTAACTTTGTGGGTCTGACTCATTTTGCTGAGCATAATGGTCTCAAGGTGCATCCATTTTCCTACAAATGACCCAAGTTTGGCATTCTTAATGGCTGAGTAATCCTCCATTGTGTATATATGCCACATCTTCTTTATCCAGTCATCTATATTCGGGCATATTGGCTTCTTCCAAGATTTGGCCATGATAAATTGTGCTGCTATGAACATGGGTATGCATGCGTGCATCACTATTGTGTGATGCCTTTGACTCTTTGGGGAAGACACACAGAAGAGGTACAGCTGGGTCAAATGGGATGTCAATGTTCAGTTTTCTGAGGAATCTCCTTACTGGTTTTCATAGTGGTTGTACCAGTGTACAATCCCACCAACAATGTAAGAGGGTTCCTTTTTCTCCACAGCCTCACCAACTTTTGATGTTTGAGTTCTTAACAGTAGCCATTATTACTGGCATTAAATGGAACATCAGCAGTGTTTTAATTTGTATTTCTCTGGTGGCTGAAGATGTTGAACATTTTTTTCATGTATTTATTGGCCGTTCAGACTCTTTCTTCTGAGAGCTGTTTATTTATTTCAGATTCCCATTTTTTTTATTAGGCCCTTTAATTTTAGAGGGTGTAGGGCTGGAGGAATGCTCAGCATTTAAAGCATTTGCCTTGCCAAGTGCAAGGCCCTGACTTTGATTCCCCAGCACCATCTAAGTGGGGCACGGTGGTGCGTGCCTGTAATATCAGCACTAGGGAGGCTGAAGCAGGAGGACTGCCATGAGTCCAAGGCCAGCCTGGGCTATATAGTGATTTCAGGACCAACCTGGGCTACAGAGCAAGACCTTGTCAAAAAAAAAAAATTGCAGGGTGTGTCCGCTGACGGGATTATGTCAACTTGTTGGAATTAGGAACCACACTTCCGTCAGGATTAGGGTTTGTCAACCACCCTAGATTGAGGATCAAGAACTGGTCTAGATTAGAGTGTGAGTGATTTGTGGGCTGGCCAGTGAGAGAAGAACACCCACCCAGATGTGGGAGGGCCAACTGGAACTCCAACCGGATAAAAAGAAGGAAGAGGGAAGATTATTACAGCTTCTCCCTCTGGGAAAGCTCTCACCTTCGCCACTGTCTATGGATGCCAACTTGCTACACATCTCAAATCGTCAGCATAGATTCACTCCAGTCTCGACTGGTGCCTGTCTACCTGTTGCTGCTCTTCAGTCGCAGATCTTCAGGCTTTGGTCTTCACCTGAGTTCTACAGCAGACTCTCACCTCACCAGCTGTTCTGCAGTCCCAGACAGGAGATCTACTTCACGGCTGAGCAGCCATCTTGGACCACCTCTATCCTTGCATTTGTAAGCCTTCCTAGTGGACTTTTTTGTGATAAAATCTGTAAATTCTGTCCTTTGAAAGAACCCAACTAATACAGAGGGTCTAATTTTTTCAGTTCTTTCTATATTCTTGGTAATAATAGTTCACTATCTGAGGAGAACCTGCCTGGCAAATATATTTTCCATTCCATGGGTACTCTCTTCACTCTGTTGATTGTTTTCTTTGTTGTGCAGAAGCTTTTTAATTTCATATAATCCCATTTGTTGATGCTTGGCGTTATTTCTTGTGCTTTCAGTGTTTTATTGAGAAAGTCCTTGCCTGTGCCTGTGTCCTCAAGGGTTTTGCCTCCTTTTTCTTCCAACAAGTTCAGTGTTTTCCTTTTAATGTCTAAATCTTTGATCCATTTTGATTTGATTTTGGTGCATGGTGCAAGTTATGAGTCTCACTTCATTCTTCTGCATGTGGTTAGCCAGTTCTCCCAGTACCGTTTGTTAAAGGATCTGTCTCTACCCCAGGGCACAATTTTGGCCATTTTTGTCAACAAGCAGTTGGCTGACAGTACTCGGGGTGTTTCTACACCCTTAATTCTGTTCCACTGATCCACCTGTCTGGTTTTGTGCCAATACCATGTTGTTTTTATCACCATTCCTGTGTAATATAACTTGATACATGGTATCATGTTGCCTCCTGCTTTTGTTTTGTTGCTTAAAATTATTTTGGCTATTCTGGGCCTCTTGTGGTTCCATATACATTTTCAGATTTTTTTTTCTAGCCCTGTAAACATTTTTAAAAGCTGCTGGTATATTGACTGGGATTGCATTGAATCTGTATATCAGCCTAGGTAGTATGGTGCGGGCCCTTTCAGTCTGGGAAGACCGCAAACTTTTTACATCTTTTTCTTCTGCCACTTTCTCCCACTTCTCAGTGTAGAGCTGGCTAAAAGCCATGAACAGTACACATGTGACAGCCTAAACAAGAAATTTCCTCCATCAAATTAAGTAGTCCACCAGCCTTAGTCTCAGTTTCCAGCAAAATCTTAGGAAAGGAATAAAATGCTGACACAATTTTTGCCAGAGCATAGTATGCATGGTTTCTAGACCAATTGCCAATAAAGTCCTCCCTCCCATCTGAAACCTCTTGAGCCTGGCCTTTACAATCTATGCTTCTATCAGCTGTCTGGTCTTCTGACTTCCACGCAGAATCTCTCATCAAGCTCAGCTCACAGCATTATCAAAGTTTTCCAAAGTCCTCCCACAAACCAGTTCCAAAGGCTTTAGACTGGCAGATAAAGTCACAGGAACAGCCCCACTTCTCTGGTACCAACTTCTGTCTTAGTCACTTTGTTGTCGCTGGGACTCAATACCTGACATCAGGGAGGACAGATTCATTTTAACTCACAATTTCAGAAGATCTCAATCCATTCACTGGTGGGTGGCAGTGGTGGAAGCGTTGGCCCGGAAGGAGGACAAGCTGTTCACCTCATGGCAGATGGGAAGCCAACTGAGGAAGAAAGAGTAAGGCCGCCATATCTTTCCAGGTCACATCCCAATGATCCACCCCCTGTAGGCCGAGGCCCAGAGTTAAGCCCCGTGTGGATCAGGCCTCAGTGTTCTACCCTTCTGACCAGGCCCCTCCTCTTACCAGCACCTCAGACCCTAGATACTCCACAATATCCAAATTCATGATGTTTTTTTGCGGGGGACAATCCAGATCCAAAGCATAACACACACAAATAGCCAGCTGTGACTAGTATCCACCATCATTCCCGGAGACCTGCAGGGGATCTTCCCCATATACCTTAAAACATCTCTACATTATATATGATAATACAATGTAAATGTGATGCGAAAAGTTGTTATACTGGATTGTCTGGTCTGGAAGGATCCAAAAAAGTCCTGCACCTATTTAGTACAGACACATCTTTTCCCATCCACGGTTGAGTGACTCCATAGATGAGGAACCCGCACACACAGAGGGCACCAGGCCGAGCGGGGACAGAGACTTTTCATCAGTGAGAAAGTCCCACTGAGAGGGCTAATTAAACAATAGATGCACAGATGTGCCTGGTGACCCTGTAATCCTGCTCAGTTTGGGTTCTCCCCCAAGCTTGCCCTGCCTGAAGCAAAGTACAACAGCAAAAGGGAATGGGGAAACTAAGGCAAGGAGCACCAAAAGCGAGTAATTGTGTGGCCTGGGGTAAAGGGGCAGACCTGGGGTACTATCCCCGCCACGAGAATAAGCATGCCTTCAATCGTGCCCGGGATGGCCTCTCTTGCCTCATCATACTCCCATTCCTGAGAAAACTCAGCGCTGTGAGCCGCTGGACCCCATGTGTTCTGGGCTAGGAGGTGCCGGAAGCACACAGACTACACTTCAGAATTAATGCACACAAGCCAGGTGTTGTGGTACATACCTATAATCCAGCTATTCAGGAGGCTGAGATGGAAAGATTGCAAGTCAACCACCAGCCTGGGCAGCATGGTGAGAACCTGTCTCAAAATCAAATAAGAAGGGCCAGAGGAATAGCACAGTGGCTAGAGCAAGTAAGCAAGTAAGTGCAAGTGCAAGGCCCTGAGTTCAATTCCCCAGCACCACATAAGCCAGGCATGGTGGAACATGCCTGTAATCCCAAGGCTGAGGCAGAGAATTGCTGTCTGAGGCCAGCCTGGGCTACATAGTAAGTTCAGGAGCAGCCTGGGATACAGAGCAAGACCCTGTCTCAAAAAAAAAAATCAAATAAAAAGGGCTGAGGATATAGCTCAGGGGTAGAGCACTTATCCAACCCGTGTGAGGTCCTGTGTTCAACTTCCAGCATGCGTGCACACAAACACACACACACACACACACACACACACACACACACGACCCACTGAGGAACAGGGCCCACCCAAACTGGTTGGGGATTGCCTCTGGAGGGATCAGTCCTGATACTCCTAGTCTGGTCACACGCCATGGTGGAAAGGCCTCGAACTCAGCCAGAAAAACAGAGAGATCCGAGAAGCCATCTGTGTGTGGGAACTGCCCACCACATCTCCACACATGTGCAAAAGTGAGCCAATGGGATGCGGTGGGAGGGCATCAGCCGGTGTGTCACCAGCTGGAGGGCATATTCCAGAAACCCTCCCACACGGAGCACAGGTGTGAGCCTGTGGTGACAGAGAGCTGGAAGCGACCCAAGAGTTCATCTCTGGGATAGCAGGTGAGCAGAAGTGCTGTGGGCGCACTCCGGAATATAACTCAGCAATTAGAAATAAAGAGCTTGATGTCCACAGCCGTGTGGAGAGATCTTAGGAATGTGGCATTACATTAAAAAAAGGAGAAGGAGATTTATAACACAATCTCACTTATGTAAATTGGAAACACATATACACACCAAGTCAGGAATCATAAAGGTGCATCATTGCGGCTATCCATCCAGGGTATGAAAGTGGGGGTCTGCGGGGGTGGTGAGGGGGAGGGAACCCCACGGAGGGCCTTTTATGGTTCAGTCGTGATTCTGTGTTATGAGCTGGAGTATGATTAATAACTTTCTGCATTAAGGACTAAGAAAAAGAAATAAAGAAAATACGAGGTGCCTGCACATCAGAGCAATTTCTTACCTGTGACATGATTGTTATTCCCACAGGGTGACGGTGGCAGAGCAGTCAAACCTTCCCACCTTCCTCACTGTCACCACCCCAGGTGCCTCTGTCCCCCCCCCCCGCCAGGCCCCCTGGGGACATGGACAGGAGGGAGGATCCACTGCAACTGCCGGTAGCGCCTCATACCTTGACCACACATGCCACGGGGTAAGCGTGGCACGCCCCAGCCCTTTCATCAACAAGGGTGCCACTTTGCCTACCTAGACCTCGGGTACATTGTCAGGAAAGTGGAGGCTATCGTTGCATTAGGGTTCTCTGTGAGGACAGAGCACGGGACATCCAGGCACACCTTGCCTCGCAGTGACCTGGTCGGTGACAGGCCACGTGCCTGATCGTGGCCTCGGAACATCATCTCAGCTCACAGCGTGGCGGCGCACGCCTGCAATTCCAACACTTAGGAAGCCGAGGCAGGGGGATTGCCAGAGGAACATAAGGAAACCACGCCGCAGAGGACTGCCCTGTATTCAAGGCCAGCCAGGAATATGTAGTGACCTCGAGACCAGCAGGGGTTATAGATTTAATCCTTGTCTCGAAAAAAAAAAAAAAACTGAGGACCGAGGAAAGCCAATAGTATAACTCTCCATCCCATACTGAAAATCTGGGTATCTGGGGAGCTAGTGGTGCAGGTTCCAGAGTCCAAAGACCAGATACCATGGATGATGTCCTATGTCCAAGGGCAGGAGAAGCCTTCCCAGAGAGAGAGAGCACACACATTCTCCATACTCCCTTTTCCTCTGCTTTCTTTCATCAATAATGAGGTTTGAACCCAGGACCTTTGCACTGAGTTAAATGCCCAAACCTTTTTTTTTTTTTTTACAGGGTCTCAATAAGCTGCTAATTTGCCCAAGCTATGGTTAAATTTGTGATCCTCCTGCCTCTGCTTACCAGAGTGCTGAGAACATTCTTAAATAAATAGCAGCCTCATCTACACACACCCCAAGTGCCTCTCCCTGCTGGAAGAGCCTTTAAACCAGCTGCTGTCCCCTACCTCAGCTTCAATCAGGGACTGCTCAGAGCCAGAAAGTGAAGCTTTCTCAAAAATTCCCAAAAGCAGGGCTGGGGAATGGCTCAGCGGTTAAAGCACTTGCCTAGCAAGCACTAAGTCAAGTGCTAAGTACCGGAGTCCAGTTCCCTAGCATCACAGAAGCCAGGGGTGGTGGCACACGCCTGTAATCCCAGCAATTGGGAGGCTGAGGCAGGAGAATTGCAGAGTCCAAGGCCAGACTGGGCTCCATAGTGAGTTCAGGGCCAGCCTGGGCTCCATAGTGAGTTCAGGACCAGCCTGGGCTACAGAGCGAGAGACCCTGTCTCAAAAAAATTTTTTTATTTTTTTCCCAAAAGCTTTTGCAAGCCCTTAGGATTGCATTTCCGTCCCTCTTTTCTTCTTATCCCCAGGCTCACCTGACCACACCCACATCTACTCACTCACCGCTGGGACTGGCCACACCCACTCATGCCTTTTAAGTCATACAGGAGATTCTGTTATCAACTACGCTTTAGACACATCATCCCCATTTCCCGCTTAGGATAGCTATAAAGCGTAGCCCTGAAGCGGCAGAAGCAGGTGCCACAGACTATGGCCGCAGCAATCCCTGTGTGGCTTCTTCTGCTGGTGACTATGGCGCTAGGCTTGCCCACAGCAGTCCCTGTCCCCACTTTCAAGCCCAACACACCCAGGAGACACTGCCACCTCAATGGATTGCAATCTGTGTCACCACTGGAGCTGAATGCCTTCAAGAAGGTGAAGGATGTCTTGGTGAGTCTCTGTGGTTGTGGGCCAACCTCTACCCCTCCTACAGTTGCCAAGCTGCTTTCCCATGCCTGTGGGATAACCTCTGACCTTCTAGGGGTGGTCCTCTAGAATTCCACCTGTGGCTAACCTCTGTCTTTTCTACTGTGGGTTCCACTCAAGCTCTCCTGCCTGGCTAACCTTCACGCTTGCTGCCTTGAGCTAGCCTCCAGACCTTCTGTGTGGGCTAACCTGTGCCTTTGCTCTCTAGGAAGAGGAGCTGATGACCGAGCCCTCCACCTGCAGCACACATCCCTTCCCCAGGGCCTGGAGCCTGCGACAGCTGTGGGTAAGGTGGAAGTGACCCCCGCCCTTCCACTGTCCTGGTCCTGAGCCTCCTCATGTGGCCCCTCGTCCCTTGCCCCTCGCTGTCTACCTGTCCCTTCCCTGTGTCCCTCAGGGTCACCCTCACTTATACTCTTTCCTAGTTCCTTCTCAACTTGTTCTTCTTTTCTCTTCCTACGTGGTCTCCAGCCTGTGCCTTGTCCTGTCCCACACTTACCCTTCTGCCCTCCCCGGTCCTCCTCCTGCCTCTGTTTTGGGGCTCTGGTCCCCATCAGCCCTCCTCCCAGTACAGACACTGTCCCCTTTCCTGGTCCACAGGCGATTCTGTTCCTGCCTGTCCCTCTCCCCTGTGGTGTCCAACCTGTACAAGGGGTCCCCTCTCGTTCGATGTCTCTTGTCACCCATCCTGAATCCTCTCTCTCTCCATCTGCATCCTTCTTCCTGGGTCCTCCTCTCTTCTCCCTCACCAGATCTTTCTCACCTCTCCCCAGATGCAGGCGCGCCCTGTCGTCCTGGAGGCTGAGATTGCCCTGATCCTGGAGGTACTGGGCACCATGACAAACTCAACACTGAGGGACGTCCTGGACAAGCCACTTGACATACTGTACCACATCCACTCCCAGCTCCGGGCCTGTGTGAGTCCTGGGGCTCTCCGCCCACATCCTAGGATGTGATCACCTGCCCTTCGCCCTGGGGCATGCCTGCTCACACAGCTCTCTCCTGCCCACAGGTCCTGGCAACCCACAGGCCCCACAGCCACCGCCTGTCTCACCGGCTGAAGCAACTCCACGAGGCCCTCAGGAAGGTGAGTTACTAGGAGCGGCTGACACCCACGGGCATCGGGAGGCCTGACCATGAGCCACCCCTGAGCCTTCCCTGCCACCCCACAGGAGTCCCGTGGCTGTCTCCTGGCCTCTGTCAGCTCCCAGCTTTTCCACCTGCTCATGGAAGACCTGAGATGTGTTGCCAGTGAAGCTCTGTGCATTTGAGAACGTGGACCGCCCAGGCTGTCTGGGACACCGGACCCGATTGGTGCACGCCCCGCCTCTCCCTTATTTCCTCTCTTGCCTTCATGGGACTACAACCCTGACTCAGACTCGGGGTTCAGTTTATTTTTATACTTTTATACAAAATATGCAAATAAACAAGAGATAGGACCCCGGGTGATGGTGAATCGCCAAGTGTGCGTGTGTGCCCCTGGCCAACTGTGGGGAATCTATGCTTTCTGTGAAGATTCGCCACAGCTAGTGTGTGCACGTGCCTCGTGTGTATGGCTGTGTGGCTGTCGTGGTTTGGATCTGCAGTGTCCCCCAAAAGCTCCCATATTTAAGGCTTGGGCCTCAGTATACACATTTTCAGGAGGGGCTCTGGGAAGGTGACTGGACAAAAAGAACTCTGACCTCATGGGTGGACTGAACCCCCGATGGGCTCAGAACCTGAAGGGCTGTTGGGAGGTGATGGACATTCCTTGAGGACTGTATCCCGTCCCTAGACTCTTCCCGTCTTTCTCTGTTTCCTGGCTCCCATGAGGTGAGCAAATTTCCTCCATCACATGATCTCTGCCACATTTGGCCTCATGTCAAGCCCAAAGCAATGGAGCTAAGCATCCAGAAGCTTAAACCTCTAACATCATGGATCGATAATAATCTTTCCTCCTTTAAGTTGATTGCTTCAGGTATTTTGTCATAGCAATAGAAAGCAGAGAGAGTAACCAAGTGACTATCTTCCCAACCCCGAGTCTACCAAAGATCCTCGGCTGTGCTCACCTGTGCCCACATGTGCGCAGGCAGGTGTTTGTGTACCGGCTTATGTGTCTCTGTCTCTCCCTGACTGTATGAACTGTGTATTTCTCTTTTCTCCATATACCTGGGACACCGGGGCTCTCCATCACTCAGAATGCTTTATCCTACAATAAGTCATTAAAAACTCAACTCCAATACTGACATAAAATAATTTTATAATTACACACAAGAAAAAGTCAGCTGGGGGTGGGGGAAGTCAGTTCCAAGGCTGGTGAGTTCATTCATTTGTTCATTCATTCATTCAAATAATGTCCTTTCCATTTCTCTTGGCTGATTGTGGCTACAATCACTTTAAAATCAGCTAGAAAGCAATGACAGCAATCTTACAGTGACCAGCGCAGAGAGCTCACCCTCACCCTCGCCCTCTTCTCTGTGGCTTCCGCCATCTCACTTTTCCTCCCACACTTTATTTACAGCATTTGGGATTGACCCCAGGGACATGTGCACGCTGGGCAATGATTCTACTACCGAGCTACCTTCCCAGCCCCACGTCCACACCTCTTACAAGCAAGGAAAAACCTTTGACAAAAACTCCCTTAGATGAGTATGTTTATATGGTGGGCTAGAATTTACTTACAAGTCCAAATCTTAACCCATCAATCTCAAGGAAAATGGAATTACAAAGACATTCCAAAATAAATCAGATTTCACTGTGAGGCTGGGGAGGAGCCCTTTCTCTGAGAAGCTGCCCACAGGACGGAGAACACAGGAATCAACTTAAATCCCACCCAGAGAAAGACAGAGGGGGCCAAGCAGAAGCTGCCCCAAGCCCGAGCTTGGCAGGGTGTGGATCTTTTGAGGGACTCACAGCTCATGGGTCTCCAAGAATCATATGGTTCCCTTGATCACAATATTGAAACACTTTTCATATCAATTGTTTACCTATTGAAATACTTGGATACAGCAAGACTTTGCCCCATGTTACCCAGCATCTTCTCTGGGACACCCAGAACCCCTGCAATTCAGAAACAGAAGAGTTTGTCCTGTCAGCCCAGCCCACAGTGTATGTGGATGAATCTGACCAATCATGGTGAAAAATATTTTTAAAATCTTGTCTGTATTGAAACACATACACGCTTTTTTCTTGTCACTATTCCCTAAATGGTACAATTTAACAACTATTTAGGGGCTGGAGGAATGGCTCAGCAGTTACAGCACTTGCCTAGCAAGCACTATGTCAAGCCCTAAGTACCCAAGTTTGATTCCCCAGCACCACATAAGCCGGGTGTGGTGGTGCACTCCTGTAACCCCAGCACTACAGAGGCTGAGACAGAAGAAATGCCATGAGTCCAAGGCCAGCCTGGGCTCCATAGTGAGTTCAGGATCAGCCTGGGCTACAGAGCGAGACCCTGCCTCAAAAAAAATATTTACACTGTATTCTAAGTAATATAGACTCGACTTAATGTATAAGAAAGGTGTATATAGATTGCATACAAATACCACGCTATTTTAAATAAGGGACTTGAGATTTTGGTATCCTCAGGCGGCCTGGAACCAATCCCCTAAGCATCCTAAGGGCATCGAGCTCAGTTCACTGGGAAAATGCAATGCACAATGGGTCATTAAAGAAAATTTGCTCTGTAGCAGAGATGTAGCTCAGTGGCACAGGGTTTGCTAGGGTACACAGACCCCAAGTTCAATCCACAGCAGAAAGAACAAAAGTCCTGTTAATTTTTTTTTAAGGACACAAATTTATTTTCACTTTTGTGACCCCTGCTTGCCTGGCTTCCTTGCAGTTGGAAGTGGCCAAGCAGGTAAGTTCTTCCTCCTCCTCCTCCTCCTCCTCCTCCTCCTTTTCTTCTTCTTCTTCTTCTTCTTCTTCTTCTTCTTCTTCTTCTTCTTCTTCTTCTTCTTCTTGATACAGGGTCTTGTTCTGTAGTCCAGGCTGGGCCTGAATTCACCATGGATCCCAGGCTGGTCTTGAACACATGGCCCTCCTCCTGCCTAAGCCTCCTGAGTTCTGGGATTACAGACATGTGCCACCATACTCAAGTTTATGTGGAGCTGGGGAATCAAATTCAGAGCTTGCCCTTGGTAGGTGAGCCATGCCCCTGGCCCCTCAGGGCTTCCAAATGAGTCAGTTGACACAAAGAATGTAAAATGGAACATGACACAAGATGAACCCCATGTACGTGTGTGCTGCTGTTACTCATGTTATTCTAATTTCTTTTCTTCTCTGATATAAAACCTTGTCCTGATTGTCTCCTTCCTTCCCTTTTTGTTCACTCTTATGAGGATCAGAGACATGGGCTACAGCAGCCACTTTGGGACCAAGAGGCAGCAAGCTCAGAACATGAAGCTTTTTGTGAGAAAGACAGAACAAAAGAATAACAAGCTGAATCTTTGCTGATACGAGTAAGCCACTACATCAAATCCCAAAGTCTCATGGCTCCAGACTTGCCATCGGGTGACATAATAGAAGGCCTTTGGCGATTAATTACATCGACCAGATTTTCCGCCTTCTGCAGCCACACATGCTCCCAAAATCCAACTCTCTGTGGCCAACATAAAACCCAGAGAAAGCAGCCAGTTATCATTTAATCATACAATAGTATTCTAAGTTCCCTGTTCGACTTGGGGATTGCAGTGAACCGAAATCAGGCTGCAAACCTGCCTGGAGACGGGGAGGCCGTAGCGAGGCGCTTTCAGGACGGATGGATTTGGCTCTGCCCATCACTGTCTGTCCTCGAGGTCCCTCTAGGAATGGCCCCTTCCCCACGCCCCTCTCTTGTGAGTCTTTTCATGAGCTGCTGTCCCTGCCTGGGACATCCCCACCACTCTCCCATCCCATCCTGTTTACCTGCTACCACCATGTCTCTCCCTCCAAATCCTCCAGACACCTGTTAGGTTTCCTTGTCTCTATATGCCCAATAAGCTTTTCTCACTTTTTCTGGTATCTGTTTTTCTGGATCTGTTCAGATTTAGCCGTGTGAGATTGTCAATGCTGTACCTTTTCTGACATACAAAAATGGCAAGTTCTGCCTGGTATCGTGGCACGAGCCTAGAATCCTGGCTACCCAGGAGGCTGAGGCAGGAGGATCCTAAGTTCAAGGCCAACCAGGGCAATTTAGTAAGATTTTATCTCTAAATAAAATAAAAAGAGCTGAGAGAAGAGCACATGATCAGTATTGCCAGGCTCTAGGTTCAATTCTCAGCCCCATAAAATACAATAAAATGGCAAGTTTATGCGTTTTCACCTACTGTTCAGCCTTTTCCATCGTCCACATGACCTGGACACGTGAACGCACATTTGGCCAATCAGAGCATTTCATTCCCTCAGAGGCCACATTTATTTGGGGTAGGGTGGCCACATGATCTCAGTCACCTCAGTCAGATCCCTGGGACTGGAGGAACTGCACAGCAGTTAAAGCACTTGCCTTGCAAGCATATAGGCCCTGAGTTCAATTCCCCAGCACCACATAAAGCCAGGCATGGTTGCACACAGTCAGGAGGCTGAGGCAGGAGGATTGCCTTGAGCCCAAGACCAGCCTAAGCTACATAGTGAGTTCAGGGCCAGATTGGAGTACAGAGCAAGACCCTGTTTCAAAAAAAAGAAAAAAAGTCAGACCTCTTCCCTGAGATTTTTCTCTTAGGATTAGAGATTCAGCCATTTGACCCCCAAGCTACAGAAGAACTGAGTTTTTCTCTAATAAACCCTTTTCCTACCAAATGCAGTTGCAAGGGAAGAGAGCGAGCAGCGGCACGTGTGGGTTGAGGGCATGGGTCTGCGGTCCTGCCGACTCCTGCTTCTTAAAGCGTGACCTGCATTCTGCCTGTGTCCCAGCACAGGGAGGGGACAAGGGTCCCCTTACTAATCCAGCTCAGCTTCATCTTTGTCGCTTGCCACTACGAGACTCTAAAACACTCCGGATTGGACTAGGCACCTGCTCTGGGCTCCCACGGTCTCCTTGTGCCCCCCCCTCCACAGCCAGCCACCTGTCTAAGCTCCAGGAGGGTGGGACGGGGTCCAACCTGGTCACCGTGTCCCCAGCACCCAGCTCGGGTCAGCATGTTTCCAGCTACTCTCCCTGGGGGCCACCGTAGCTGCCCTCCCCTGGCATGCTAGTCCTTGGGCTTGATGCTCTAGATTTCAAAAGACTAGCACGACATTGGCATTGACAAACCCTATGGGATGAAGGACTTAGAGCAACAGAGGAGAGAGGCGGCTCCCCACAGCTCTGAGGGGCAGTGGAGTAACTCTTGACCTCAGAGCACCAGGTTCTGCAGAACCTGCGACCCGCTTGTTATGGTTTGGATCTGGAAAGCCTTACATGTTTGGATGTTGTGGATAACCATGGATTATGTGCTGTTAAGAGTCGGGGCGGGGCAGGGAAGCACGCATTAGAGGTATGTTGTCGATTATGGTTGCATGGCACATTGCTGGGCGTGTGACCTAGAAGACGCGGATCCCTAGATCTTCACCCGGAAGAGGTGGAACACCGTAGATATGGACCCAGAAGGGGCGGGTCACTGGTACATGACCCAGAAGGGTATCTACTACTTCTGCCCTGCTCCCTGATTTGGCTTCCTTCTGCTGTGCCATGAGCAGCCAAGCCTCTGTCATTACCAGCCGCCCATGAATGAACCGTGACCTTCTGACCCTCTGAGCTAAAATAAACTTTTCCTCCCATAAGTTGTGGATGTTGGGTATTTTGTCCCAGAAACAAAAGAGTAACTAAGACACTGCTTCTTCTCCCACCTCTTCTGCTCACTCTCCCCCTCACTCCAGGTTAGAGGTGCTATTTCCAGGACACCCAACTCACCTCTGCCCCAGGCCTTTGCACACACCATTTCTTTTGCCTCACCTGATTTCCCTCGTCTCTTCCCGTGATGGATTTCTTCAGCTCCAACATCATGCTTCCTGGCCCCTCCCCCAGTCTAAGGCAGGCCTCCCCTCACCCCCAGTGCTGTCTTTTTCTTCCTTCATGACACTTATCCCCTCTTATTTCCTCTTCCCTTAGAACAAAAGCTCCATGGGGCAGAGCTTCCTTGTATTTCACCTATGTTGTTCATAGCTGTCGCCCCGCCGCTGGGCCGAGCACATGACACAGATTCAATAAAGTTTTATTGAGTGAGTGGGAGACAATGTACAGGAATTGGAAAAGGTCAGCCAGGCCTGGGTCTGCCATTTTCTGGCTGCGTGACGCTGGGCGAGCGCCCTAACCTGCGCTTCAGTGTGTCCTGGCCTAGAACACTAGGTGCACGCGCTGCGCACGCCAATTGCAGACTTGCAGTGCGATCGTGCTCCTGGTGGGCGTAGCTAGGCGCCAGGCGGCACGTGCTCCTTCCGCACTCATCAGAGACGCGCCGGGTCCCCAGGCATCACCGTGAGTGACACAGGTGAGTGTGGCCGGGGCCCCTGGGCGGGGAGCCTCCTGGCCGCGGCTCTCCAGGGCCCCCATCCTGCTGCCTCCCACCCCGGCTGCCCAGATTCCTCCTCCTCCCTCCTGCTCTGATTCTATTTCTGTCTTCCTCTCCTCCGCCCCGGGCCTCAGGGGGCCCCGGCTGGCTTGAAGCCTTCTTCTCCACGATCAGGCGGGAGTTCTCACTGCAGGACCGCTGCGAGCGCCGGGATGCCCAGAGTCCCTCCCACACCCCAGCACAGCCCTCAGCCACGCCCCAGAAAGCCCTCCCGCCGTCCTCCTAGGTTCCCGCCATTCCAGACAGAGACTAAGGAGCTCCCCTCCCCCTTCTCACGGGACTCGGCTCAGATAAGGTCATTAGGGCTCTTCCCTGGACCCCCGACGGAGACCCCGGAGCAAACCGCCACCTTCAGTATTTACTGATGGGGGCGAGGGAGGCAGATCTTGGGCACGCCACTCCCCTTTCTCTGGTTCAGATTACTGCCCAGGAAAATGGGACTGAGGATATCAACCTTCTGCCGAGGTAGGGTCTCAGAAAGTGCAGTGGCCGAGAACGCTAAGGTCGCAGAGGACCCGCTCAGGAGTCAGGTCACCTATCTTTTTAGCTTTTTATAATCTTGAGATGGGGCCAAGCTCTATAGCTCAGGCTAGTCTTAAAGTCCTGCGTTCCAGGAATCCTCCTGCCTCAGCCTCCCAAGTAACTAGGCCTATATAAGCCCAACCACCACCACCCTCCTCCCCCTGCTTTTTTCAATCCCAATTTTCCCACCTTCTAGATGCATAACCATGTGGTTAACTTTTCTGGGCCTTGATCTCCCCACCTGTAAACTGGGGTAACGGTACCTGCACCCTGGGGTTGTTGCAAAAACTGAGCGACTCCAGGGCTCCACACGCAGTGGGCACCTCGCTGACAGCTATAATTATCAGTTTATTTTTGCTTATTCCCCACCTCCAAGTCTCTCAGAAGGCAGGAGCCTGTCTGCCAGCTCCCGGCCCTCGTCACTGTGCCTTCAGCCTGACTCGGGCCCCCAATGCTGCAATCTAGGTCGCCCTCCCCGCGACACGGACACGCGCAGGTCAGCAGAGCCGCCTCGGACACAGAAAAAAGTTTAATTCTGCTGCGGCGGAGGGTTCCCGACTCCAGGAGGGAGGGGATTTGGTTTTGGATCTTGTTCCTGTGGGGGTTTCTTGGGGTAATGAGGAAGGCATGGGGGGGAGTCTGGTCCTTCCAGAGGGACCTGCCCGGGGGAGGCGGGAGGAGGGGAGATCCAGACACAAGGGAAGACAGGACGAAACGAGGAAGGCCAGAGGGACAGAAGACGACCACGGGACACAGAGAGGACCCACAAGTAGGGCGGGACGGAGACGAACGACAGAGGGCGGACAGACACGGGGAGGGAGGGGCGGACCCCAAGCCAGACCTGACAGATAAGAATGGGGGGGGGGGCTTTGGAGGCCGCCGCGGGACAGAATAGGATCTAGTCCAGCCAGATACAGGAAATGGGCCCCTCGCCCCGGCCCCGGTCCCGGGCTGGGGGAGGGGCTCGTGTCTCAGTGCTGCAGTGTTGGGGGGCCCCGCCCCTCCCCGCGCTTCGCTGTGTAAGGCACCGGCTCCAGCGAGGTCCGCGAGCGCGCGGGGGGAGGGGCGGGAGGCGGGGAGGGGCGGGAGGCGGGGCGTGGCCTTGAGCCGCAGCCCCGCCCCCGGAGGCGTGTGCACGCTCTCTCCCCCCCAAGTCCTCCGGAGCTGGGCGATTCCCCGGCTCCCGTCCCGGTGTCCAGGCGCGGCCCCAGGCGTCCCGGCGCCCGCTCGCCGCTCACACGGTACTCTCCAGCATCCACTCGGTGCTCGTAAAGGCCAGGCGTGCCCTGGCAGCGCCCAGCCCCAGGTCTCCATCCTCCCCGGCCGCGCCCCCGCCGGCCCCGTCCAGGTGCGGCGTGGACCGGTGGCGCTTTGTCCGCCGGGCGCGGCGCGGGTAACTGTGGCTCTGGAAGAGAGCCCCGTAGTCCCCGTCGAAGGAATAGCGCTGCTGCGGCCTCGGCCGGGCCGGGGCTCCCCCAGGAACCAGAGCTAGGGTGGGGGGCGCAGAAGCTGGCGGCGCCAGAGCCCCCGAACGACTTCTCCGAGGGCCTGCCACGGCCCGAGCCTCCTCCCCAGAAGTTTCCTCGGACGGCAGCAGACACAGCGAAGTGGCCGAGCCGCCCAGAGAGCGTCCGAGGGCCGTGTCCGCCTCCGCGGAAGCCGACCGGGCCCTGGCGGGCTTGGCCTCCACGGCGACGGCCGCAGCGGCTGGGCCCTCGCGTAGCGCCTCGTAGCGGTCCTGCGCCGGCGGGGCGGGGGCCGGCTGCGCGCCGGCGCCGTTGGTCTGCGAGCACACGTGGCTGACCCGTGGCGGCGACCTCGAGGTGCCCTTGCCGCGGCGGCTGTCCCCGTCACCGTACACTTTGTAGCGAATCATGAGCAGAACGATGAAGACGAGGACCGAGGCGACAATGACACCCCCGATGGCGATGATCATGGTGCCACCCAAGAAATGGGCCCTCAGCGGGCGGCAAGGCGCTGGATCGCCAGCTGTGGTGAACTGCACACAGCCCACCACTCTGGTGGCCGGCAGCGCGGTGGCCCCGTCATCGTAGACTGCCAGCACGCACAAGTCGTAGGCTCGCCCCGCGGCCAGATCGTTCACCAGGAAGGTATGGCTGGTGGACGGGATCATCCTGCAGGAAGCGGGGAGTCACAGCGGAGTTAGCAGCACTCTGAACCATGTCCTTTGTCCTCCCCACCCCAGTCCACAAGGTGAACCCGAGGGGACCGGGCCATACGCCACAGATGAGAGCCATTCTCCCTCAGCATACTCCCATTTTTTAGGGGCTGCTGCAGGCCACGCCTCTTACCTGCATGCCCCACCCTCAGATCCACTAGCTATGTCATCACCCACTAACAGGATGGGGTCATTCAGGTTGCCGAGTCTGCACATCCTGGCACCTGCATGGGAGGGGAACTGTAGCTGTGTTGTCATGGTGTTGCTGCTGTTGTCATTTTTGTTGTTGTTGTTGGGTTTTTGTGGTACTGGAGATTCAGCCCACGGAACTACATACCCTGGGCCATTTTTTACTTACTTGTTTTTTGAGACAGGGACTTGCTCTGTAGCCCAGGCTGGTCCTGAACTCATCTGGATTTGGCAATCCTCCTGCCTCAGCCTCCCAAGTGCTGGAATTACAGGCACGCGCCACCAAGCCCAGTTTATGTGGTGCTAGGGAATCAACCCAGGGCCTTGTACTTGCTAGGCAAGTGCTTTAACTGCTGTGCCATTCCTCCAGCCCTACTTATGATTTTGGAAACGGAGTCTTGCTCAAAGTGCTACAGCTCTCATCCCATCCCTCAAGGGCATGCAGACGCAGAGTGCCTCACCCTATTAGGACGACGACCACCCATCTACATGTATCTACCGCTCAAAGGGCCTGCTGCTACAGAGCCATGCCTTTACCTGCATGGCCCTCCCCGACCCAGGTGGACACCAAGATCAGCTCACAAATCCTGTCTCCGACTGAAGGGTCTGTGGGTTCCTCTTTCATGCACATTCTTGCCTTTCCAGGGAAACCATGATACGGGTCATTCCCCCTCATTTGCACACCCCACCTTTGGATAAATCATGTAGCTCCAGAGCAATTTCCAAGCCCCCGAAGTACACACTGCAGATCATTAAAGGGCCATTACTACAAGCCACTCTGCTTCTAACTGAACCGTGGCTTCCAAGCCACACCCTACAAAAGCCAAATAAGGATGGTTCCCCTCCTGGGCTTTGCGAGTCTAGCCCTATTCCACCAGAAGTTGCCAAACCACCCTCCCAGAGGTTCCTCCCTAACTGGGTCAACAGTAGCCAAGCACACAAGCTCCTTTAAGGCTAGGGCCCCTCCCCTCAAATGAGCGGCAGCACGGAGAATCAGACTGCCTGCCTGGGTTTGCATATCTCTGTCCCTCACTAGTCTGTGGGCTCAGGCAAAGGCCTTAACCTCTCTTTGCAATGTTTCTCCCAAACGGGGATGATAAACAGTCCCACATCATGGAGATGGGTTGAGGAGTGAGTTAACCTGTGCAAAGACTGACACTGAACAGCACCACTAGCTTCTGTCCCATCTGATGCTGGCTAGAAACCCTTGCCGGGGCTCCTACTCTCACGACAACTGTGGGCCCCTGGGGCTGAACACAGCCCCTCCTGTTAGCCAGGCCCAGCCTCAGCAAGGCCAGGCTTGCCAAGTGCACATGGATTTTCATGCCAGCACTCAACTCACAAGCTCTCAGCTTCTACAAGGGCTCAGAGGGGCTCCCCAGGGGCAAGCACCACCTCTTCCTCTGCCCTGGACCATAGAGAACTAGCTCCACCCCCTCTGAAGGCCAGGTCCCTACTCCAAGCCTGCTTACCTGTCAGAAACACCACCTTCCCCTGCAGCTGGGACACTTGGCTGTCCTCAAGCCCCTCCTTGGGCATTCTGCCTCCAGGAGTACCCCCCTCACACACACACACACACACACACACACACACACACACACACACACACGCACGCACACAACAGGAACCACACTCTAGCCCATAGGCTCCGATAGGGCTCCACCTCATCAGAAAGGCCCACCCACTGTCGCCCTCTACCTCAGTCTTCTGGAAGACCATTGCCACCCCCTTACCCCAGCACCACTCCAAGCTTCTACCTCCTCCTCATCTCTCCCTGAGAGCCTTGGATCCCCTTGCTCCTTCCCCAAAATAACCAGTTGCTAGGGGTTTCCCCCTTTTCAAGGACAGAGGCTGGCTCCTTAAGAAAGCTAGAGCCCATGTGTCTGTAATTGGCTGCAAGACCAGAGCAAGCAGCTGAGCTGGCTGCTGGTTGGATGTCACCTCCGCCCATGGCAGCAGTGAGGATGTTAACCCCTGCAGTGCCATAGCTCAGGCATGTGCAATGGGGCTGGAGCTAGAACTGCGCCCTAAGGGGAAGGAAAGAGTTCTGTCCCCGCTGGGGAGAAGGGCCTGCAGGTTCTGGGGGCCTGCAAACTTTCCCCTTCGCACCAGCAGGTAGCAAGGGCCAGAGAGGAAAGAAACAGAAGAGGTGGGTAGTGACATAAACTGAGCTATTTGCAGACATGCATTAGCATCTCCATGCCTGCCGGGCGAACAGCAGACACTCAAAAGTGTGTCTTCAGCATAAAAAGGACAGCTCTGCTACTTTCTGTGTGACTATAGGCAAGCGATACCCCCCACTAAGTCCCAATTTCTCTGTCTGCAAAATGGGAGAGCACTGGGCATGTAGCTCAGTAAAAGGGTGCTTGCCTACCACATGTGAGGTTCTGGGTTCTATCCTCAGACCATGAAAAAAAATTAATCAAAATAATTTGATTGATGATGATGGCTGCTTCACAGCAAAACTGGGAAAATGGAAGGAGGTAGTATTCTTGGGAGCACCTCAGGAAGCCTTTTTTTGTTTTTATTTGTTTGACTGTTGAGATAGGGTACCTTTCTGTAGTCTAGGCTGGTTCTGAACTCACTACGCTGGCTTTGAATTCTTGGCAATCCTGCCTCAGCCTTCCAAGTGCTGGGATTACAGGTATATATCACTCTCACCCAGCCAGAGAACTCAACTCAGGGTCTATGTGCTTGCTAGGCAAGTGCTTTAATGGCTGAGCTACAGCACCAGCCTTATTCTGAAGCACTGTGTTTGAATTATTTACCTGCCCACTGTTTATAAGATGAGCCAGTCTGCCTTATCTCAGTTTGCCTTGTCTCAAACAGGATCTCATGCATAGTAGGCTTTTACCTAGTGCGTGTGGCCCGGGAGAAAGTGAGGCATTTATTCATACAACCAACAAAGGGAAGGTGCCTATTCCATGCCAGGCTGGGCCATAAGGACCCTGGGAAAGGTGAAGCTGTAGGCCACAAGGTGGACTTTTTTGCCGAAAATCTGAGCACATTCAGGAGCTAGGGCTCCCACAGATGGAAAATGGCTGTGGCACATCTGCCCCCGCAGGTGAAGTCAAGCACAGGCCAGGCATTCAGCAGGTGCTCCGCATTGTGTGCACATGGGGGCCAGAGACAAGAGGCCCATGTGGCCAAGTACCCACTGTGTGCTGTGCCCACTATGCACCCGGCCTATGGCCAAGAGCCATACCGAAAAACCAGAGAGGGAGACCTTACAGGGCCTGGGCAGTGACTCGCTAGGTCTTTCCCTAGTGGCCGGGAGGCCCCTGAGGGCAGGGACCTGGTCTCTAGGTCTCTCTAGACTCCTGGCTCATGGCTGAGGACCCAGTGAGGGCTAATGAGGCCAGGAGGGACAGAATGTAGAGAAAGACAAACCACCAGAGATGACGGGAGAAGGCAGCGCTGATGTCTGTCTACACCGTACAGCTCCGTTCCCACCCAGGCAAGGGCTTCTAACCCAGGGATGGTGGAAAGACCTTACTTTGATAAGTTTCCTCCTATTTTTTGGTTTTCTGGTCCTCTACTGTACCCAATGTACTGGTACACTAGTGCTGGTGTATTGTTTGTAAATAGAAATGTAACTGTAAATATACACATGGGTATTTTGTGCTCAAAAAATTAACTGATGAGGTGCACAAGCAGACCCCTTGGGCAGGCAGAGATACTGATCATGAGCCCCCTGAGGTCATGTGCTAAGCAGCCTGTCACGCTGAGCTGCCTCCGTACTGTTAACTGCGCACTCGGCCCTGGCCCGGCTCATGAAGGTGCTCGACAAATATTTGCTAAATTGTGAGAAAAACAGAGAGTGGGACAAATATAAAAAAGAGGAGGGACAGGGTTAGTGAGGGTCTGGGACACATCTGCAAGGCCACAGGATCCCCAGCTGAGCACGAAGGGAGAGGGACTGGGCAGGTGGGAGGGAAGGATCTCTGGGCTCAACAGTCGGACCTGGCACTGCAGCCCCCGCACGCACCTGTAGACGAGGGAGTCATCCACGGAGCTGTTATACTGAACCTGGTACATGCGGATGCCGGGTACAGGCCTCTGGGCCGGCCAGCGGATGAGCACCGAACTGGAGGTAAGCTCCGCCGCCACTAGACGGCGCTCAGCAGCGGAATCATTGGCGCCAGGTCTGCCCGGGGTGGCAATGTCTGAGGAGCCGGGCTCAGTGAGAGGTGGCGGGGCAGCCGGGGGCGGTGCCATTAGTGGTAAGGGTACCACCCACACCTCCACGGGGGCTGTGGCTTCCCCGGCCGCATTGGAAGCAATGCAAGTGAAAATGCCACTGTCCCTCAAAGTGGTGATGGTCACATCCAGCGTCCCGTCCCCTCGGACTCTGGTCCGGCTGGAGTTTCCCAGCAGCCGCCCATCAGGTGCCACCCAGTGGACCACAGGCTCGGGGTCACCCACAGCCCGGCAGCGCAGGCTCACCGCCTGGCCCTCCACCACCAGGGCCCGGCCCCCGGCCTGCCGTGTGATCAGTGGGGGCTCACACAGGAACTCTTCCTCGGGAATGGACCAGAAGTAGCGGTCTGTGAGGTGTTCGGGCGTGGCACAGGTCTCCAGGTCATCCTCCCGGGTCAGCCGCCGCAGCCAAAGCAGCTCACAATTGCAGTGCAGTGGGTTGCCCCCAAAGCTGACGGTCAGCGGCGTGGGTGGCTTGGGCCCACCACCCTGGGACCTCAGGAAGAGCCCGTCAGGGGGCAGTTTGTGCAAGCGGTTGGAGGTCATGTCCAGGCGCACCAGCTTGTGCAGCTGTACGAAGGTCCCCTCGGCAATGTGGTCGATGAGATTGTGGTCCAGCGTGAGCGTGTTAAGGTTCACCATCTGGCCCACCGCCTCCCATGGCAGGGCTTCTAGGTTGTTGTAGGACAGGTCGAGGTCCTCCACGGTGGACAGGAAGGCGTCAAAGGCCGCAGGCTCCACTTTGCGGATCTGGTTGTTGCCCAGGATCAGATGGCGGAGGTTGCCCAGGCCGCGGAGCTGGTCACCCCGCACCTCAGCCAGGCGGTTGCTGTCGAGGTGCAGGGCACGGAGGGCACGGAGGTCCGCAAAGGCGCCGGCCGCCACCTGGCCGATGGTGTTTCGGGACAGGGTGAGGTGCACCAGGCTGGTCATGTTGGCGAAGTCTCGGCGACGCACGGCCGCAATGAAGTTGTCAGTGAGGCGCAGCTCCACCACGCGCCGGTCAATGGCCGGCGGCACGAAGAGCAGGCCGGTCTTGGCGCACAGCATGGTCAGTGTGGGTGCCACGTTCTGGCAGATACAGCGACCTGGGCAGGGCTGGCCACGAGATGCCCCCGCCCAGAGCAGCAGCAGGAAGGGCAGGGCAGCGGGTGGCGGCGAGAGGAGTGCCGAGGAAAAGGAGCCCGAAGCCATGGCGCAGCGGGAACACAGGAGGGGAGGGCGGGGGACCTGCAGAGGACGGAGAGGGTTACCTGGGCACAGGGCCTGGCACCACCCTGGCAGCCTTGGGTGTCCTAAGGGTCAGACCCACAGCCAGGCTACTGGTGCACACTATCTCAAAGTTAAAAATAAACATGGATGGAGGTGTAGCTGTGTGAAGACCCTGGGCTACAGCCACATGCCAGAAAAAACCTGCATCCCTCCCCACCAAATAACCAGACCCCTCCTATAGGACAGTGATAGAACTTGTCATGAGCTGGCTTGCATTCCAAGTTAACAGATCACTACGAGCCCATGCTGCTTGCTAAGTCACCGAGTGTTCTGACCCAACCTTGGCCCCTCCCCTGAGGCTTCCTGACCTCATATGATCTCCCAACCATAGAAGTGATACTGGGCCTAGGCCTTTCAGTATTCACCAAATATTTTGAAATCACTGTTGACTATGATTTAAAGCCAAGGATGCCAAAACCGTACTCTCAGTTCAAACCCCAATGGTGTACTTACTAGCTGTGTGACCTTGAACAACTGTCTGAACCTCTCTGAATCTCGGTTTCTTCATCTGTGAAAAAAGGAGATGGAAACCTTACTTCTACAAGGACGATGCTGATTAATGAATATGGCAGACAGACCAGTGCCTGGCACATACAATACGGCTAATACATGCTAGCAATTATCATAATCATCATCCTCATCATTATCAAGTGCCTAATACATACCAGCCACTGGTATTAAGGGCGAGTGATTTTGCACTCAGATTTGGGCTCAAATCCTAGTCCCCCCATTTGCTAGCTCTGTGACCCCCACATCAAAGATTCCCGTCATTTCTTGATTTGTAAGTTGGGATGATGATTGTAGCATCTTCACTGAGTTCACACACGGGAACCACTGAACACAGGGCCTGGCGTGCACAAGCACGCAACAAACTGCTGGGTGGCCTCTCCCACCTCTGGGGCCTCTCACCCCTCAGTGAAAAAGGCATCAGGTGCTCCCGGCCTCCACAAGTCCTTCCCTGAGCCCGGCTGGGTCCTGGGCTCAGCTGAGCCCCCCAGCAGGGCCGAGTCTGGCGCTCCACAAAGGGCAGGCCCCATCCTTGCGTACACACACACTCGGGCTCTGCCTCTGCTCCAGGCGAAACCTTCCGGCGGGGATTCCCCCTGTGGTGCTCCAGCCCACGACTTGTCAGCTCTCATGACAACACGGGGTGGGCGGGGGGAGGAAAGCGTGAGAAGGGGGGTGTCCCTGAACCTGCTGCCACCCCCCTCCGCCCCGACCCCTGCCCCTGCTGGTCCACCTCCGGAACCTGCCTATGGAGCAAGGACCATATGTGACCTTATCTTTCTGCCCACGGGGTGGGGAACTGGGACCAAGGAGGTAGGACAGGGGTGAAGCAAGGTGGGAGGGGGGTGGACTGGCAGGAAGATTCAGAGACAGAGAGAGAAAGGAAAGGAAAGGAGGCGGGCTTGGGGCATGGCTAAATGGCAGAGCACCTGCCTAGCAGGAGCCAGGGACCGGGGTTCTAGCCCCATCACTGCAAACAATAACAATAATAAAATAAATCAAAAAAAAATGAAGTGTGGCTGGAGGAATGGCACAGCAGTTACAAGCCCAAGGCCCTGAGTTCAATTTCCCAGCACCACATAAAGCTGGGTATGGTAGTGCACACCTGTAACCCCAGCACTCAGAGGCTGAGGCAGGAGGATTGCCATGAGTCCAAGGCCAGCCTGGGCTCTGTAGTGAGTTCAGGACCAGCCTGGGCTGCAGAATGAGACTCTGTCTCAAAAAAAAAAAAAAAAGTAGTTATGGACTGACATGAGGCAGGGGAACAGAGAAACCCTGAGAATGGAAGAGGCATGGAAAACAGAGACTAAGAAAAGTGAAGCAGAGATGAAAAGAGGGAGAGACAGGCCCAGGAAAGAGTGTACTGAAGAGACCAGGACAGGAAAAGACAGGAGGCGGGCAGAGCAGGGTGACCTGCCACACCTGGGCTCCCCCTTCCCAATCTGTCCTTCCCTCCCTTTGGACACCATGTACTAACAGAAAACCCTCCCTGGTGAGCAGCCCCAACTCTGCATCTGTGTGGCTGTGAGGTCCTGGGGCCTCAGAACCCTGATCTGTGAAACAAGTGTCTCGCTCTGCAGCCAGAGTAGGACTCCAATCCAAGGAATGGAAAGAGCAAGGAAAACCACCAGCCACTATTTCTAGAGAGTCGCTGTGGCACTCCTGGTCGGAATCTGCATCCCACTACCTAGAGTCACACCCCAGGATCTTGCTCTGTTACTTTAGACAAGTGACGCCCCCTCTGTGTCTCAGCACATTCACCTGTAAAGGGTGATGGGCAGGAGCTGCCTTATAGGCCTGCTGTGAGGACTCAGGAGATGTCCTATAACGCGCTCTGCACAGCTCCTGACCAAGTAAACCCCAAGTAAAGCGTCAGGGCTGTTCTTATTATCACTGTTTTGCAAAGCTGGAGACTGAACCCAGGGCTTTCACACCTAGCTACCACCAGCCTTTTGCTGTTGTCGCTCACTAAATGGCTAAATTGCCCAAGCTGGCCTTGAACTTGTGACCTTCCTGCCTCAGCCTCCCAGAGTGCTGGCATTACAGGCATGCATCACCATGTCTGGCCTACTAATATTATTAATGTACTGTTTTCTCCACCCTCCCTCAGCTCCAGCAGGTCAGACTGGCAGATCTTGCCCACATGCTCATAGGTATACCCCATACCCATTCAACCCTCTCACTCATGTCTTGAAATTCTCTTGTACCCTTTACTGACATCATGAGGGAAACCCTCTTTTCTCACACTCTATCCATCCCAAGATGGGATGCCATCCCTTGACCCGAGGCCCCCACCAGCACCCCAGGGCCTCTGGGCCACCATGACACCTTAGCCACCATGATGCTCCTGGGCTGGTCACTATGCCTCGGCCTAGAGCAGAAGTAAGGATGTATCTGCCCCTCTGGACACTGCTGTGCCCTGTACTGCGATCCCTGCTGGCTCAGAGCTAACCCCACCACCCCAGGGCTTTCCCCAGCCCAAGAGCACCACTCACCTCTCTTCAGGGAGTCAGGGCCTGGGCCAGTACCTGCAAAGGAACAGAACCCCCGTTAGCCTCCACCAGCTCCTTTCTGGGCACCAGGTCCAGCCCTGGAGGCCACCTGGGCCTAGGAAGTCCTTGCAGTGATCATCCTCAGCCCTCCTGTTCCTGCAGCCTCTGCATGGTCTCAGAGGTACCCAGAAGTCATCTCTGAAAATCTAGGAGATTGGACCTCAGAACTGTTCACCCTCCAGGAAACCAGGATGTTAGCCCTTTCTCCTCTCATATTTAAAAGGCCACATTCCCAAGTCCCCTCCTCCCTCAAGACCATGGAGTCTGGGATCTGGCCTCTCCTCTCTGACCCAGGATTCTAAGTTCCCAGGCTCCTCCTTCTCAGACTCAGGAGCTCAGAGCAGATGCTTTCTCCTTCAGACCCCGTTCACATCTCAGCCTCCCAACTTCAAGTTCAACTTCAACTTCTGCCAGGATCTGGGGAAGGGCCAGTGGTTCCCATCCTGCCCACTCTAACATATGTGGACACGTCCAACCCACTTGGCCGCAACCCACAGCTCTCCTCTGGGACTCCCAGGGACACGCCAGCAAGATCTAGGTGCGCCCACCCTCCATGGGCATGTGGCCTAGCATATGGACAACTGTGTCCAGGGACCGCCAGCTGGGCCCTGGCATCCCCCAGGTCATGCCACATGGGCCTCAACCCCACTGTGCCCAGAAGTGGGGTCAGCCTAGGTCCAGGGGCACAGGCACATGTGTCCTACACACAGGCTCGAACACACACAGCCCCATTCAAAGAGACCAACACTGAGGTACACACGGACACACACCTCAAGACTGAAACATCTGCATCCAGTAACACACAAAATTGACTTTCCCTTGCACAGACAAAACAGAGAAACCTATGTGCCCCCTAAGAGACAACCACGTACCTGCACCTATAACAGACACACCTTGCACACTCACCAACACACAGGGGCACAAACATATAACAAATACACACTTGCACAACCAGCGATACACAGGTACACCCAAACACACTCACAACTTCACATGTTCCCATGATGCACAGTCATAAAGCTGATACATTCCCACCCTAACAGATGCTCACATGCATATACTAGGTGATACACACGTACACAGACCACAGGCTCACACAGACAGTCGCAAGGCCGAGAGAGCCCAAAACAGGAAAAGACAAAGATCTACCTTTGCAGGCACCCCAAGGTGTTACCTCTTGAGAGACACATACTCACACAACAGCCCCATGAGGGATTTACACACTTAAAAATGCACACAAAATGCTAAACCACAGCAGCACCGTCAAGAGACAGGCCCAGAGTCACACTCCCCTCCAGGCTCTGAGGCACCTCGCCCCACCTACTTCCCAGGGCAAAGAAATCCTCCCACCCCTCCCAGCACAGTATGCACCCCCAAATCCCAGCATGACCAGGGCTAGAGGTCAGAGTTCAGCAGGTGGACTCTCAGAGGTTTTGGGGGTTGGGTCCTAAAGCAGGGTTCCAAGGAGATCCTCCTACCAGAAGCCCCAGAGGTCTCTCAACCTGGCCATCAGGACACAAGCAAGTCTGGCCCCATCTTCTGATCTGTGGCCCGTGGGGGTGTTAGGGTGGGGTGGGTGGGGAAGGGCCAGGTCTTACACCCCCACACACCCCAGGGCCCATCTGTCCATCCCTCGGCCTCTCATCCCTCCATCTGTCCACCTCTCAGCCGCCCATCCCCCCGGCCGCCGGGAAGGGGAAGACATGGCCGTCTCCCCCAAGAGCCGCTGAGGACCCCCCCGGCTGACATGGACCAAGGAAGCCGCGAACTCCCATCCCCCCAAACCCACACCGAGGCCTGGTGGCCCCACCAGGCGCCTAGCCTCGGCCCAGGCAGGAGCCTCATGTGGACCCGCAGACAGACAGACAGACAGACACACACACACACACACACACACACACACAAATGGACACCAGAGCGAACACACCCGGCTACAGACCCTCGGGTGGACATTCAACCCGGACGCAAACACCCGACGCAGCTAGCCGCGCGCACACACCGGCCGGGGGACCCGCACCTGGGCACACAACCCACGCACACACACCTGCACACAGCCCCTCGGACGGGAGCGCGACAGCCCCCCAGACACACAGCCGGAGGGGCAGCCGCTCGGGGGAACGCGCGCGCGGCCGGACACGCCGCCGGGGCTCGGCAGCCAGCACACGCCCGGATGGCCACACGCGCGGGCGCCGCACACGCCGCGCCGGGCACACACAGGGCCGCGCGGGCGCACGCCGGGCCCGCCGCAGCGCCGCGGGCACGCTCGCACGCTCACACCCGCTCACACCGGCGCCCCCGCCCGCCGCCGCCCGGGCCGCTGCGGGCCGCGCTCACCCAGCCCGGGGGGGCCCCGGGCCCGGCCCCGCCGCCGCCGCCGCCTCGCTCCGCGCCATGGTGGGGGGAGGGCCGGGGGAGGGGGCGCGGCGCGCGGGGCCGCCTCCCTCCCGCCTCCCGCCCTCCCTCCGGCCGCCGCCGAGCTCCGCCCTCCGCGCCGCCCGAGCCCCGCCGCCGCCGCAAGGGGGGAGGGGGCGCCGCGCCGAGGGCGGCCGGGCTGCGCGGACGCCGGCCCCAGACCCCCGGCCTGGGGCCGCCGCAGACCCCGCTCCACTGCGGAGCCGCGCGGGCCCGCCCCGACCCCTCCCAGGCCCCGCCCCCGGCCCCGCCGGCCTCCCCGAGACCCCCCCCAGGCCACGCCCCAACCGGCCGGGGACGGCTCTGTGGGTGGAGACCTCCGATCGCGCCCGACCCTCCCAGGGGACCTCAGACTCGGCTCTACCTCCTTGAAGACCCAGGCCATGCTGAAAGCCACCCAGCGCCAGTGTCCTGCTCTCCTTGGTGACCTCGGACGATGCCCCCACACCCTGTCAGGGACCCCAGCTCGTGTCCTGAAATCCATGGGGACCCCATACCATATCCCCGCATCTAAAGGATTCAGAACCTCCCCCCACGGACCCCCAAACCACACCCCAATATTCAGGTGTGGACCACACCCCAACAGCCAGGAGGCACCTAGATCATGCCTTTCTTCTCTGGGGAACCAGACCATGTTCCATAGTTATCCAGGGCCACAAACCAGGTCCCACTCTTTCTTGGGGTCCCAGCCTTGTCCTTTCACACCTGAGGGCCCTAAGCTATCCCCTGATCCCCAGGAGGGACTCGAGACCAGGACTAACTTCCAGGAACCCCCAATTATCCCTTCTTCCCATGGGAGAATCTCAAACATTCTCCATGGCCTCCATTAGGCCCCAGGCCAACCTCCAACCCCTTTAAACCTTCAGATCTTTCCTGCTATCCTTCCCCTCCAGGGTACCCCTTGGTTTCCAGAACCTTTGACTTGTCCTAGATTTTTTTTCATCTTCCCCCCCCCCCCAGCAGTCCTGCTGTTCTGAGGACCCTGACTCCTTTCTCTTAGACCCTTTCCCCTCGCGGTGCCTTCCATGGAGCCCAGAGTGCCTTGCTCCATCCTGTCCAGATCCCTTTGCCTAGCTCCTGCCCAGGAAAAAAGACTCCCAGCTCCTCCCTCCAATTCTCCATTTCTTCCTGAGATACCCAGCAAGGCCTCCCCACAAAACCTGTTAGAGCCAGGCATGGTGGGGCACAGAGGCTGAGCTGAGGGGACGCCAAGTTTGAGGTCAGCCTAGGCAATTTAGCAGTTTAGAAAGACCTTGTCTCAAATTTTTAAATCAAATAGACATAAGAGCTAGAGGAATGGAGGAATCGCACAGCAGTTAAAGCGCTTGCCTAGCAAGCACAAGGCCCTGGGTTCGATTACCAAGCACCACATAAACTGGGCACGGTGCTACTTGCCTGTAATCCCAGCACTCAGGAGGCTGAAGCAGGAGGATTGTTGTGACTTTCGAGTCCAGACTGGACTACAGAGTAAGCTCACCTCGGCAGGCCCTTCCTTTGTGAACTTCCGTGAGGGTGTGGGGGGTATACTGGGTCTTGAACCTAAGATCTTTGCACTGAACTATATTCCCAGCCCATTTTTTGTTTGATTTTGGGACAAGGTCTCAGTTACTAAGTTGCCCAGACTGGACTTGAACTTGCGATCCTCCTGCCTCACCCTCCCAAAGTACTGGAATTATAGGCCTGCACTAACACGCCTGTCTCCTTTGTGAATTTTGACCCCACTCACAACCATAAGATCTCCCAGGGGATGCTCACAGTCCACCCATCACCTTTCTATATATCACACACGTGCATGCGTGCACACACACACACACACACACACACACACACACGCACACACACCATGGTTCCGAGGGCTCTCTGCTAAAGCACCAGAGTCCAGGGCTGGGAGGTCAAAAGGGAGGGAGGAGATAACAACAGAAAGGGACACATCTTGCAGGCACTGCCACAGTGCCAGCCAGGACACCAAGCGTTGTACATGTGCTACTTTGTCCAGCCCTCACAGTAATCCCATTACTATCCCCGTTTGCCAGATGAGGAGAATCTGGGTGTAGAGAGATTTAGCCACTACAGGTGGCAGCACAGGACGAATGCAAAGAGAAAAAAGAAACAAGGACAGGTCTGCGCCTCAAGGGAGGGGGAGGGGGAAGGGAGGAGAAAGGTATAAGGCCAAGCTAACACGTGCAAAGATGGCCGCCTCACTCGCAGAGTCTGTCTGGCCCTGTGCACTCTGACCCCTGCTCACCTCTTGACCTCATCTCCATCTAGTCTCATCCTTCCACAATGAAGATTTTCTTTTTTATCCCTCAGGACCTGAGCTCAGGGCAGCCACCAGACCTCTGTGCTCACCTTCTCTTTCCATGGTTGGTTCCTTCGTCTCATCCATGTCTTCAGTGTAATTCTTCCAGAGAGACCTTCCTTTCCATCCTCCGCTACTCACACACACACGAGGCCCCACCAGAGACCTGCAGATTGCTTTGAAATACATAAAAACCAAGGTGGAGGGACACACAGAGAGGTGGCTGTGTCATGAAGCCAGTACGTGCGTGGTAGAGTCTGGCTGGTGGTAGATGGGGTCGCTATATAACTTTTTCAAGTTGCATGTTGGAAATTTTTCATAACTGCTGTATGTGAGGGGAGCAAGAGGCCTTTCCCAGAGACTAGGGCAGCAAAGAACCCCAACTGATCCCGCCATTTCTCTTTTCTGTCACTCCATTTTGTTTTCCTCATAGTACGTATCACTCCCTGTGAGGAACTCACTTACTTGTTCAGTGCTTATTTAATTTCCTTGTCATTAACATGTAAGCCTCTTCCTGGCGTGGGAACTCTGTGTGTTTTTCTGGGGGGTGAGGAGCATGCACATGTGCTTGTGTGTGGTACTGGGGATCGACTGATCCCAGGGCCTTCACACTGAGCTACATTCCAAGCCCATTTTTATTTTTTATTTTGAAACAGGATCTCAGTAAGTTACTACGTTGCCCAGGCTCGGTTCAAATTTATAATCGTCTTGCCTCAGCCTCCCAGGGTGCTAGAATTACAGTTCATTTTCTTGAATGCCAGAACAGAGACTGGCACCCAGTAAATATGTGGTCAGTAAACGTGTGCCTTTGAATGCCTCCATTCAGACACCACAGTAAGGAATAAACAACCCCCCAGCCGAGAGTCACTCAAAGGGAAGGATACACTCCACGGCTGAGAAACGCTCGCTAAGGTCCAGGATTGTAAATTGGTTTCAAAAAATAGAGAATCAGCCAGCTTGGTGGCCCAGGACTGTAATCCCAGCCCTCTAGGAGGATGAGGCAGGAGGATCTCAAATTATAACCTGGCCTGAGCAATTTAAGGACTTAGTAAAACCCTGTCTGCAGATCAAAAATAAAAACTGGCTGTAGCACAATGTGAAGACCCCAACCTTGATCCCCAGCACCCCAAAAGAGAAAGAGAAAAAGAAAGGAAAAATTGTGGTGGCACATGTCTGTCATCCCAGCACTCTGAGAGGTTGGAGTGGGAGGATCACAAGGTCAAGCCCTGCCTGGGCAGCTAAAAATAAAAATATAAAATGGGCTGCAGATGTAACTCAGTGGGAAAGCTCTGGGTTCAATACATACCCCCATCACCACCAAAAAGGAAGGAAGGAAGAGAAACTAGAGCAGCAGGTGGAAGCACTTACTGTGGTTGTTTCCCTGGAACCCTAATTCCTTCCTCAGCCCTTTTAATACAGACCCACAATCTTACCCTTTCACTATTTAGGCCCCACCCCTATTCGAAGCTCCGCCCACTATCCTACCTGACCTGAGGGATGTCCCTTTAGATGAGGCTAGGTTCAAGGCTCCTAATTCTACCTTAAAAACTACTCAGACTTCCTTAGCCTAAGCCCCACCCACAAACTTAAGCCTCCAACCCAACCTTATTCTCCCACTTTAGCCTCTACCCCAAAAGCATACTAACTTTGGGCCAAGGCATGGCCCTTTATGTGTAGACTGGGTCTTCCCAATGAAATGGGGCTCCCTGAAGTCCAGACTTAGCCTCTCTAACATGAGCCCTACCCACATTCAAGGTTAGGTAGAAGAAATTCTGACAGGCAAAGTCCAGGGCCCAGATTAAAAAATTAAGGAACTTGTATCTCTGGGAATTTAAGAGGTGGGCTGGTGGAATTAGAGGAGGTAGAGGGGCTGGAAGAATAGCACAGCAGCACAGCACTTGCCTAGCAAGAGCAAGGCTTTGAGTTAGGTTCCCCAGCACCACATAAGCCAGGCGTGGCCACATATGCCTATAATCCCAGCACTAGGGAGAACGAAGCAAGAGGATTGCCAGGTGTTCCAGGGCAGCCTGGGGTACATAGTGTTCAATCTGTACTGTAGAGCAAGAGTTTCATTTCAAAAAAAAAAAAAAAAGAAGAAGAAGAAAAAGAAAGGAAGGAAGAACAAGAGGGAGTTTCCAGTTGGTAGGCCTCTCCAAAGCCACACCCTATGTGCTGACTCTTCATTGGGTAATGTACTCTGTTCTGACCTCTTTGATTGGTCCTTCCCCAATCCTAACCCTACCCAATCTCCTAAATCAACCTCTTTGATTGGTCCCTGCTTTCTCAATTCTTTGCTCCTGATTGGACAAATTCTAGCATATGCCCCTTTCTGATTGGATTGTTTACAATTACAAGCCTAGTTAGATGCCAAGAGAAATGCAACTTTGGAGAGGTGGGAAGGCCAGGGAGGAGGAGAAGGCGGAGGAAGGGAAGGGAGAGGGGCTAGTCTCTAAATCTCTTGCCTGGGAAAGTGTATGGGCACTGATCACAGGATAGTCTCTAACCAGAATTCTAATTGTAGCATTCGGACCACTAGCCATGTGGCCTCAAGTACTACTTTTGGCTTCTGTGCTTCAGTTACTTCTTTAATTGAGGGTAATACAGGTACCTTGTTCATGGGGTACTATAAGGATTAAAACAGTTGATACCTGTGAAGTGCTGTAGAAGAACCTGGCTGTTAACTCAACTAAAGAGTTAATTATTACCATGCATTTGGTTACAGCTGCACAACTTGGACAAGTCCCTTTGCCTCTCTGACTGCACAGACCATTCCTGGTTTTCTTAATAACACCCCTCTTAACCCCAGCCTAACACCTTTTCTGTCTCCAGTCATCAAGGACTGAGGCTGTGATCAGAGGCACAGATGGAAAACCGGGAGGGGGGGTTGTGGGGGGTGGTGAGGGCCAGCAGAGGGTGAAAGGAGCTCAACCCAACCCCGCCCCTTGAAAATTGAGGGCAAAGGGCATTTCCCTATGGCCCAGTATAGCTTGGGTCTGTCCTGAATCCCTCATGTCAAGGACTTATCCTGGTGGGCACAAGGGGGCACGGGACGGAGCCGTGCATTGTGGCTGGGAAAGAGGTAGGGTTCAAGCTAGGCTCTCAGACCCTCCCTCAGGAATGCCAGAGTTGGGGGAGGGGCCGCCCTGTCCCAAGGTCACTGTGCCACTGTTACTATGGCAACTGCCACCTCTCCACAGGGAACCTGAAGAGGAGTTAGGGGAGGAGGTTCCCAGATCCCTGAATCTGGGGATAGAGAGAGGAAGGGGGGGACAGGAAAGGGATGTCAAGCGAGGCAGGAAGAGGACAATTCTCAGGATTCTCAGAGCCTCGTATACCATGGGTGCTCAATAAATGTCCTTCAAAGACAGAGACAGAAGGTATAAGAGATAATAATGCTGAGAGATGCCAGGAGAAAGAAAAGAAAGGGCTGGGGCATAGATCATCAGTGAAAGGGCTTGCCTAGCAAGCACAAGGCCCTGGGTTTGATTCCCCAGCATCACAAGAGCAGGAAAGAAAAATGGATCAGCAAGGGGTGGGAGGATAGAGTGTTTCTTCTGCCATGCAAGACATGGCATGGGGAAGGCTGACATTGTGGGCAGTTATAGAATTTACCAGCAGTCAAGGGACACAGGAGATTTAATTGATATATCTCAAGACAGCAGCAGAGAAATCATGAGGGCCTTGCTGCCAGGATGAGAGGCAGAGATTTTTATGAGGGTTTGAGGTGTGAAAAGAATACGGAACCACCAAAACAAACATTCCCGGATGTCTTTCTTGAGTTCAGCTTGTACTCAGTTTATCTCCCAGGACTACCTGTATTGAGTCAACAGTTACTGAGTAAAGGAGCCAATTTGGCATGGCCCACTACTCTGGTCCTCACAGAAGGCCCTTAAGTCTCCAGACAAGGACAATTACCATCAACTTCTGGGAAAGGATCCCAGGCCCTTGGGAAGAAGTGTGCGTGCCCCATATCAAGCGTGTTCACTACTTACGTTTACACATGATTTAGCTTCGGCAGAGTGCTGTCACAGCTTAGTCCCTGTCAGTCCTGAGAAGCCGGGCAAGGCCGGATGGTAGCTTTACTCTACCTGGATACCTGTGGATTAGCTCTAATCCTGTCTTCTTCAGTCTCTGCAACTTTCCTGACTCTTCCATCTTTCCCTGGTCCACTGAGGATCCTGGGCCTCAGGGCCTACCCAGTCACCCGAACCATCCCAGCACCTCTGAGCTCCTGAAACTATTATGTTTGATTCTTTGACAACTTCTTGGTTCTTAAACTCTTTCGGCCTGAGGGGTTAGCAAAGAAAAGTGGCATTCAATGCCAGCCAATGCCTGCCCACCCAGAACTAAGACAGGAGGGGCTCCTTTATTCTCAGGTGGCCCTCTTCCCTGTAGGAGAAACCTCACTATAGATTCAGATATTCTCCTTAGTCCTCCGGGAGACACAGGTAACCACTCCCCAGCTCCCCTCCCTCGGGTCCCTCCCTTCCATGCAGAGAAACAGGTGTCCTTTCCACCTGAACCGGTTTCCCATTCACTAGGTCTGCTCGCCCCCTGCCGGCAGAGGGTGGTAATTAAGGGACTGAGGCTACCGCCTGTGCTGAGGGGCAGACACTGAGCCAGGATCTGAGTTCTCGCGCTTTTAATTTCCTTTAGACGTTCTGAGCCTAGGGGTCCAAGTCTTCAATTTCACAGGAGACTCGGACATCAGGAATTCAAGTCGCTGGCTCTGAGTCAACGAAAGAAAGACAACTTCTCTTGAAGCCAGGCCTCAGTGAGGTCATCAGTGGTGCGGATTTCAAACACCTAGACAGAGACAGTCTCAGCATTATGATCTTGTGGAGACTCCAGACCCTCAGACCCAGGCATCCAGGCCCCAGTCCTTCTCCCTCAGACAGAGGTTCAGGCCCAGATCCGCCCCCCCCAACCTCAGCACTTCCTGAGATCTAGGGGTCCAGTCCCGCCGCCCTCCTCCCTCAGACCCAGGGATCCAGGCTTCCCCTCCTCCCACAGACCCAGGGGTCTGGGCCCCACCCTCCTCCCCCTAGAACTTCAGAGCCAAGGCCTGGCCCAGACCTTTGTGAGCTCCGCTGTCTGCACAAGTCTGTTTTTGCTCCCCGCATACATCATCTGCTGTTCGGGCTTGCAGCCTGCGTGGCAGAAAGGAGAAGATCATGTCACTGGGGACCCAGGGTGTCTATAAAGCTCCTGCAGGCCAAGCAGGTTTTTGGTGGATTTTAGGAGCTGTTCTAAGCAGTCTCTGAAGGCTGTACTCAAAATTTTTAGGTTTGTTTGGGTTACTGTGAGGGTCTTGAGAGATGATTTAGGAGCCAGGAAGGGGATATCTAGGTAAAGGGAGAGGTAGTTGGCTGAGAGCAGGAGCACACTTGACGAGTCGGAGCCCCCACCTCCTCCCTGTGGCCCTCACCTACTGTGTATGCAAGCACACACGTGTCCCGTTACACTCAACCTCTCACATGTTCACAGTATTTTTTTTTTTTTGCAAGATTGAACCCAGGGCCTCCCACAAGCAAAGCAGTGCTTTATCCCTGAGGCATACCCTAGTCCTGGTTAAGCACTCTTTAGCCAGGTGCCTGCACACATTCACACATGCATGCACAGCACACGCACACAACAGGACTCTCACTCACACACTCCCCACCACAAGCAAAGACTCGCTCTGGGTGGGTGGGCAGCTGAGCTTTGTCTCACCCACGGGGCTGGAGAAGATGAAACACAGAGGGTAGGACACCCGGCCATCCTCATGCACGTACTTGTAGCTGTAGACCACAAACCTACACCCATGAATGAGAATTCAAACTCAGGACTTGGGCATGGAGTCCAGGCCACCCCCCTACCCCACCCCGAGCCCGGGATGCCTTCACACTGAGCTACGTCTCCAGCCTTTTTTGTGATCCTCCTGCCTCAGCCTCCTGGAGCAGGTGTATACCACCCTACCTAACCCAAAATTTTGAATATACAGGTATAGATAAACATATTTGGCATCGAAAGTTGAACCCAGAAACTGAGCTACATTCTCCACCCTCCATTTGTTATTTTTAAATTTTGAGACAGGGTCTTGCTAAGACAGTCAGTTGCCCAGACTAGGCTCTAATCCTGCTGCCTAAGCCTTGCTAAGCACTGGGAGTAGATAAATGGTGAACACGTGAGGTCTGTTCTACTATTGTGAATCCTGACTGAGACTGGGAACCTAGGGCAGATGTCTGCAACGCAGGGTACTGGCATCAAACACAACAGAAGTAACAGTAACAGAGGCAGAGAGCCTGGCTCAGTAGCAAAGCACCTGCCTAACATGCATGACGCCCCGGACTCTCTTCCTAGCACCACAAAATAACAATAATAACAATAGTAAGTGCTTACTCAGCCTACAAAACAGGTATTGCAGTTGTGTAAGAAGTACAGACGTACAGACGGGACAACAGAGACTAGTTACTGCAGGAAGCAAGGATCTGATCCTCAGTAATCTGGCCTCCGAATGTGAATGCTCACCAACTGAGTGATCTGACCAGCCAGCTAGCACTAGGCTCTCATGGGGCTGGCTACATCACCTGACAGGCCCAATACGAAGAAAAAGCTGGGCCAGGTAGCCCACACCTGTAATCCCAGCACTCAGGAGGCTGAGGCAGGAGGATTGCCCTGAATCCAAGGCCACCCTGGGCTCCATAGTGAGTTCAGGACCACCCTGGGCTACAGAGCAAGACCCTATTTCAAAAAAAGAAAGAAAGAAAGAGAAAAGAAAAGAAACCAAAACAAATGAAAAGGTAAAGATATAGGGTCCCTTATGTAACAAACACTTTTTCCTTTCTTCTGCAGTTTCTCTCTTTCTTCCTCTCTCTCTCTCTTCCTCCTCTTTCTCTCAGACTGATGAGGTTGATGGGTTATTTATGGGTTGCAGTATTGGTAGACTGAACCCTAGGGATGCTTTACCACTGAGCTACATCCTCAGTTTGTTTGTTTGTTTTTTTTTTTTGAGACAACGTCTTATTAAGTTGGTCAGGCAGGATACAACTGTGCAATCCTCCTGCCTTAGCCTCCCTAAGGGCTGGAATTATAAACATGTCACACTGTGCCACCAGGGTCTTCTTAAAATTTTTGGTTAAGGGATTGGAGGAATAGATCAGTGGTTAAACTGCTAGCTTACCAAGCACTAAGTACCCAAGTTCAATTCCCCAGTACCACGTAAACCAGGCATGGTGGTGCACATCTGTAATACTAGCACTCAGGAGGCTGAGGCAGGAGGATTGCCACAAGCTTGAGGCCAGTCAGGGCTACACAGTGAGCTCAGAACCAGCCTGGACTACAGAGTGAGACCCTGTCTCAATCAATCAATCAATCAATTTTTAGTTAAAATTGAGTTTTCTCAGCCATAGGAAGGAGGGGTGGTCTAGAACTTGTAACGAGTGATGTTGGCCCTGATCTCCCTATGCCAGCAAGCAGTGGCAGTCACAGGCAAGTCAGAGAGTTATGGCTGAGAACCTGCGGGTAGGATGAAAACAGGAGGGATGGACGGTGAGCCAAGGCTCCAAGCCCGCCCCACATGTGCCGTTTTCCCATTTAATTTCATGGAGAACACATATTCAAGAAAAAAACACTGGGCCTGGGTCTAGAGGCCTATAATCCCAGCACTCTGGGAAGGTAACACAGGAAGATCACAAGCTCGAGCCCGGCCTGGGCAACTTAGGGCTTAGAAAGACCTTGATTTAGAATCAAAAATCAAAAATGGGCTGGGGATATAGTTTAGTGTGAAGGCTCTGGGTTCAATCTTCAGTATAGCAAAAAAAAAAAAAAAGACAGAAAAAGAAAATAGCTATAAAACTATAGAGGGTGTCAGCACAAGCCTGTGATCTCAGATACTCAGGAGGCTGAGGCAGGAGGATCACAAATTAGAGGCAACTAAGTGAGACTGTCTTGAAATCAAAAATATAAATGTGCTGGGGATATGGGGAGGCAGCTCAGTATGAAGGCATGGGGATGGATCTGCCAAATTTGTAATCCCTGCCCTCTAAAAGACTGAGGCAAGAAGATTACAAGTTGAAGCCCAGCTTTGGTGAGTTGGCAGCTTAGCAAGACCTGGTCTCAAAATAAAAAAGGGCTGGGAAATGGAGTTTGGTGTGAATGTTCAGGAAAAAAAAAAAAAACTAACTTAAGCCGATGTAGAGCCAAGCACAATAATGTACACCTATTGTCCCAGATCCTCAGGAGGCTGAGGCAGGAGGACTGCAAGTTCAAGGCCAATTTGGGCAACTTCATGAGACCCTATCTCAAGAAATACGGCTGGAGATGTAGCTCAGTTCTCCTTAGGGTGGATCCCCAGTACTGAGAGAAGAAACAAAAAAACAAAGCCGATATCATGGCCGGACCAAAATCTGACAAAGTGCGTGCAAGAAGGTAAATTCTAAACCAATAGCATGTGTGAATTATCAGTGTAAAATTCTGCAACAAAATGATGTCATGTCAACAAAAAGTTCTAGAATACAAACTCCTGTCCCCAAAGAGATCCTGAACCTATGGGTAAGACTAGAACCCAAGCTGTCCCTCAGTCTCTACCTCTGTCACCAGCCACTACCACAGCTTGGCCCTCCCTTCCCTCCTCCCAGCATACCTGGGCTGTCTCTCCGGCAACTCGGATTTAAGTTCCTCTGGGGAAATGTTCTAAGACAAAAAAAAAAAAAAAAAAAAGGCAACAAATGATCCCAATGTATGAACACTTTTTGTTTGAAAAGGTACTGCTCTTAAAAAAAGAAAGATAAAAAAAACACATGGCTTAATTTGTTGAGTTGTCCTAGAATGCTACAGAGTAGGTCCGATCATACCCACTTGACAGATGAGGAAACTGAGGCCCAGAGGTGTCCAGGACTTGCCCAAGGTTGCATAGATAGTAAGCAGCAGAATTCAGCTTCAAATCTGTGTTACCATGGTAACTGCTTTACTATATTTTCTTACAGAGACCCTGAGGGAGCTCAGCTCTTAGCCAGTCCCCCCCCCTGTGTTGTGTCCCCCTCATCCCCTTAACCCCAACAAACAGCCCAGCCCCAAGCTCTACTGCCTTGCCCAAATACTATGCAACAAGCCTTGTTATCATCCCTTCCTTAGTGATAAAGACAGCCAGAGGCCTCTAGGGATGAAGTCTACCTGTTCATAAAGGATTCCGTGTGTGTGCGTGCATATGTGTGTGTGTGTGTGTGTGTGCACGTGCTTCTGTGTCATTACTGAGGATCAAGCCCAGTATCTTCACACTGAGCTACAACCTCAATTCTTCATTTATCTTTTCCTCTTTTTTTGAGGCAAGGTTCTCACTAAGTCACTAAATTGCCCAGGCTGGGCTTGAACTTGTGGTCCTCCTATCTCAGCCTCCCAGAGTGCTGGGATTACAGCCTGTGCCATGTTACAGGCCAGCTTCTGGTGGCTTTTTGTTAATTTATCTGGTAACTCTTTAAGTGGCAATGAAGCATGATTATTACCATTATCACTTTACTGAATGTGGACCCTGTGCTCGGCTTTCTCTGCTGAATTCATGGAAGCACTAAGTTACTGATGTGCAGACACCCCACGCTAAGGTCTACACCCCAGGGCGGCGGACTGTTCTGATTTCATACGTGAGGAGACAGAGATATACAGGCAATGTCCCTTGCTTGTGGTCACCTTTGTGCTGGAACTTGATCTCAGGTCTTACTAGCCCCAGTACCAGATTCTTAGCAGCAGTCCCAGCCCTAGTCCCACCCTGCACCCGTTGGTCCCACCCCTCACCTGGAATTCTTCCTCCAGCACCACCATCTGCCGGTCTCTGTCCACCTTCACTGGGGAGGGACAGCAGAACCCATTAGAGATCCCTCCCACCCCTGGGGTTCGCCAGCCCAGCGCTTCCGGCTCATCCCCATGCCCCACCTCCTCGGGGGAAGAAGTCACTCACTTATGATGGCTGCGTTGTCTGTCTCTTTCCGGAAGCGGAATTTCCTCAGCTTTTCCTTTAGTTCTGGGTCCACCTCACACACGACCAAGGAGTCAGACTGCCGAGGGGGCCGGAATAGTGGAGCTGAGCTGGCCTGGCCTTGGTCTCTGCTTCCTTTCCCCCCTTCCCCAAGCCTCGGTTTCTCTACCCACAACTGAAGAAAAGGGTCCCGATAGCCCACCTGAGGCCTTTGTGAGTGTGAGGCAGACGCCACCCCCACCACCCACATACGGCTTGGGGGACAAGGTAGAGGTGGAACCCCAGAATACTCTGGGGCAAGTACCCTCAAGCTGCTGGAGGGACCCAGGGATCTGCTTCTCTTGGGCTAACCTAACAATCACCATCTCTCTCCCCGGGACCAGGCCCTTTGTTACCCTTGGCTCGCTTTCCTACTGTGACCTCCATACCACAGCAACCTTCGCCCCATCCCTGGCCCAAGCCCCGACCCCTCGCCCATCTCATTTCACCCCGGCCCCTAACCATGGTCTTTTCTGTCCACCGGCCTCTTTTCTCAGTTCCGCTGTCTTGTAGGGGTGGGGACCAGGACTGTGGGGTAGGGGGAAGGTTTCATCCAACACCACATCCTGTTTATGCCCGTGCTAGGACAACTGTCACAGGGGAAGGCTCCTCCCTCTCCTTCCTTCCCCTCATCTGTAGGACCTGTCCAGCTTTGCAGGGCTTGAATACAGCCTTGCTGTGTGACCCTTCCAGAGTAACTTCACCCTTCTGTTTTGGGATTGTTATGGAGATAAAACAGCTTGGTCTATCTTCCAGCATGGTACACTTGCTCAATAAAGAATAAACATCAATAATGAAGTCTTTGGTTTCTCCCTCTTCCAAAAAGCCTTCCTGAATGTAACCCTATCTGGGATAATTGAATCCCAGAGCTGAGAAAGAAAAGTGCCTCTAAAAATGTGGCTAGGTACACTGGAGTCCACTATGCTGGTGGCTGAAGGGACACTGGAGAGGTGCCTTCGTGCTGCCTGGTAGATGGGACTATTTTTTCCTGAGTTTATTCAAACTCATAGGTAACTGACGTCCTAAGCAATGGAGTTTGATTCTGTTCTACTTGTATCTCTTTCTAAAATTAAGTGTGTGTGTGGGGGGGGGGGGTGTGGCTGAGGGAAAGATCAGTGATAGAGCATGTGTTCAGCATGCACAAGGCCATGGCTCCATCCCCAGCACCAACCAACAATAAAAAAGAAAAAAGAAAAACATTTTGTGTTGCCCCTTCCCCATCTTGAAATAAAATTTCTAGGTAATGTGACCTATTAATACACATAATTTTAAAAAATCAATGTAACTATCCTGTCATTTAAAGCGGAAATAAAATTAATGAGAAAACTATACATGGTTTTGGGGGTTTGTTTTAAGACAGGGCTTTGTTGTGTAGCCCAGGCTAACCTTGGACTCATAGCAATTCTCCTGCCTCAGGCTCCCAAGTGCTGGGATTACAGTCATTTGCTACCACACTCGACTTTAGGAGGTGGTGCATGGGGAATGGAACTCAGGCCTTGTGCTTGCGTGCCATTCCTCCCGCGCCATACATGCTTTAATGAAAAAATGCAAGCAAGAGGAACAGAATTGTCCCAGGGTTCTAGCCCTGCTTGGCCTGCCCACTGCACTGGCCGCCCTCTATAAAGGTGGGCAGACCCCATGCCTCATGCCCATGCGTGAGGCATCCTTGCAGCTCTTCTCCCTCCCTCCCTCCCTCCCCACATTACCAATGTTCCCATCTCTACTGGATTTTTCCTCTGAGCCTACAGATGATGTTATTTTTTGAATCTTAAAAAGTAAACACCTGGAGCTGGAGGAACGGCTCAGCAGTTAAAGCACTTGCCTAACAAGTACTAAGTCAAGCACCAAATACCAGAGTTCGATTCCCCAGCACCACATAAGCTAGGTGTGGTGGCGCACGCCCGTAATCCCAGCATTTGGGAGGCTGAGGCAGGAGGATTACTGTGAATCCGAGGCCAGCCTGGGCTCCATAGTGAGTTCAGGACCAGCCCGGGCTACAGAACAAGACCCTGTCTCAAAAAAAAAAAAAAAAAAAAAAAAGTAAAAACCTGGGCTGGGGGAATAGCTCAGCAGTTAAAGCACTGGCCTAGCAATCGCTAAGTCAAGCACTAAGTATCCAAGTTTGATTCCCCAGCACCACATAAGCTGGGCACAGTGATGCATACCTGTAATCCCAGCACTCAGGAGGCTGAGGCAGGAGGATTGCCCTGAGTCCAAGGCCAGCCTGAGAGCCACAGTAAGTTCAAGACCAGCCTGGGCTACAGAGCGAGACCCTGTCTGAAAAAAAAAAGTAAAAACCATAAGCTACGAATGGTGTTGCAGGCCTGTGATCCAGGTACTCTGGGAAGCTGAGGCAACAGCACAGCAAATCCCCAGCCTGGCTTGGGCAATTTAATGACTTAGCAAGACCTTGTCTCAAAAAGGGGGAGGTGGGGTAGGGAGGAGGAGGCCTGGAGATGTAGCTCAGGACAAAGGCCCTGGGTTCCATCTCCAACATCAAAAAAAAAAAAGAAAGAAAAGAAAAAAACCTTTTTAAAAAAGAAGTAAAAGTCCTAGCTCGTACCCAGCTGCTGTTTATTCATTTCCTTCCTTTTCAGTAAAATTTCTCAAAGTCATCTCCACTTCTTTCTGTATCTCCTGGTTTTCTCTTAATCCCTTAACCCTCATGGTCCCCAAGGACCTCCACGAATGTCAGGTTTGACACTCAGTTCTCATCAGCAACATTCAGCACAGGGTCACTTCCGGTTTCCTGAAACTTTGTCTTCACTTGGCTTTTGAGACTTTCACACTTGCCTGCTTTTCCTCTCACGTCTCTCACTGCTGCGGTTCCTTCTCAGACACCCCTCCTTCCCTCCCTTTTTTTTTTTTTTTTTTCCTTTCAGTACTGGAGATTGAACCCAGCACTGAGCTCCACCTCCACCCCATTTTAATAAGTTTTTGTTTTAGACGAGATCTCAAGAGATTCCTAAGCTGCCCAGGCTGGGCTCAAACTCACAATCCTACTGTCTCAGTCTCCCAGAGTGCTACTGATGTTGCCACATCTGGCTTAAGCCTCTCTTGTGTCGTTTTTCTGTTCTGCGAATCAAGCCCTGGGCCTTCACACTGAGCTGCATCCCTAGCCCATTGTTTATATTTGATTTTGAGACACAGTCTTGCTAAATTGCTAAATTACCCAAACTAGGCCCAACTTGTAGTCCTCCTGCCTCAGCCTCCCAGAATGCTGGGATTACAGACACTCTGGAAGGCTTACCTTAGCTTTTTAGTTTTTATTTTTCTTTTTCTTCTTCTTTTTGTGTGTAGTAGTAGTAGGTATTGAACCCAGGGCTTTCACACTCAGGTACATCCCCTTTTGAGACAAGGTTGTTAAATTGCCAGAGCACCTAAGCTGGACTTGAACCTGTGATCCTCCTGCCTAGGCCTCCAAAGAGTATTGGGATTACAGAGGTACACTGCCTATCCACTGACATCTCCTGCCTGGGCTATTGCAGTTCCCTGTCTCCACCCTGCCCCTTATAGTCTGTTCTTCACACAAGTGCCGGAGGGATCCACATAAAACCAGTCAGATGGCACCCCAAGGACTGGGGGTGGGTGTAACTCTGTGGTAGGTGCTTGCCTAGCATATTTAAGGGTTCAATCTCTAGTAACCCCCTCCCAAATAAAGATGACAATCTCTTTCTGCTCAAAAGCCTCCAATGGCTCCCACACTATTTGGGAAAATGCCAAAGTCCTTACAGTGACCTTTAGAACTAAATTTATGCAGCCATCTCTACCCCACCGTCTCTTGTATTTGTCCTCAACTGCTCTCCTTTTGACTCACTCCACTTCTGCCATTTAGTCTGGTTTGTGATTCTGTGAATGATCCTGCCACAGGGACTTTCCATGTGCTGGTCTCTGTCTGGAACCCTCTTTCTCCCTTGGTTCACCTTCCCATTCTTTCAACTTTCTGTTCAAATCTGGGGTGCCTGGTAACAGAGGCCTTTCTCCATGTAAAATAATTCTGGCCCCAGCCCTTCAGCTTGCTTTATTTTTCTTCATGGTCCTTATCACAAAATCACGTGGTATTTTCTTATTTATTGCGTTCCCCACTTGGAATGGAAGCTTCACAAAGGCAGGGATTTTGTCATCTGTGTTCACTGTATTTCTAGCACCTTGAGCAAAGTGTGGTACATATCACATACTCAAATCTTATTGAACGAATAAATGTACAGGAATCAACAGAGAACAACCCTTCCACACAACAGGAAAGCTGTTGCTCACACATAAAGAGGTAGTAGATGAGATTTGTCATCTCGCCCATCCTGTGTTTGGGATGCCAGGCTCTCTTGGTTTTTCTTCCCTCCCTCTGGCAGCCCATTCGCAATTTTCCTTGAGATTATCAGTTTCTTTTCTCAAACCTAAAGTCTTCCCCACTTCTCAGGTTTCTATCAGGTTCCTATCTCTTGTATCCTTTGTGCCCTTCCTAAGCTAGGTCACTAACTCCCACAGTGTCAATTGCCTTCTTTAATGATCCTTCAACCTTGGTCTCCAGCCTCAGTTCTTCTCTTAATATCCACGTCTCCAGGTGCAGCTGAGCAGCCTTCTGCACCCGCTAGGCGTCTCACCCCTTCGCCTCAATCCCACCGAAAGAAGCAAATTTTCCTCTTCGCCACTCTTCCTCCCAGCTGCCTCCCTTAATCCCAGGCCTCTAGTTCCAATCTTTCCAACTTACTCTCCATAGATAAGCCAGGGACATCTCTCCCAAATCCCCAGTCCACCAAGATCCTCCCTGTCTTGACTCCCTTCCATGGCTCCCTAGCGTCCTCCTCACAAACCCAAACTCCCTCCAGTGGCCAAACATCTGGCAGCGGCTCATGTCTCACCACACCCTGTCTAGAACTCGACACTCCCACCCCGACCGCACTTCTGAGTTCCCATAATATGCCATGGCTCTGTCACCCGCGCGGCTTTTGGGTGTGGGCCCCCTTCTGACTAGTTTACCCCGATCCAGAGCAGTTTATGGACTACATTTCAACAGAAATCACAACGCCCACTGATTGACGGCCTCCTTTGTGCCCAGCATTTTATAAGCCTTGTATCTCTCCAATCCTAAAGGGTCGGTCTCGCCTCTCTAAGTCCATCCGAGAGCAGCTGAGTGGCCCGGGAGAACGATGGACGCCGGGAGTCCGAGTACAGGCTTTCTATCCTCGGACGGTTAAAGATATGGCAGGGGGAAAGCCCTGAGCCGGGAGTGACACACGGGCCAGGAGACGGCCTAGAACGCCAGAATGAGAAATTGTGACTCTGCTAGCGGCCGCGAAGGTAGACCCGTGCGAGACTGCCCCCTGCGGGAACGGAGGCCCAATCCTGGGATCCGCCAGGCCCGTCGCCCTTGGCAACGACTTTTGAGCCCCTCCCCTTCCCCGCCTTCCATTCCGAACCCAGGACTGGACGACTGCCCGTCACCCACACGTCCGACCAATCCCACTGAGGAGGGGGCGGGTCTCTTGGGCCTCGTTCCAGCCTCGTCGCTCCCCTCCCAGGACAGGACCCCGCCTTTCTCTGTGCACACCTCCCGCCCTTCGGTCTGCCCTCGCCGCCCATTGGCTGCAGCGCCGTACGTCACCTAGGCGTAAGCTAATACGGGCGTGCAGAGGCCCCCTCCCGTCGGGGCGGGACCAGGGGCGGTGACGCACAGCGCCGTGACGCAGCGCGACGGCGGCGGTGGCGGCGGCGGCGGCGGCGGTGGTGGTGGTCGGTGCGGGAGGAGGGAGGGGACCTTACGGGGCCAGAGAGGGGGCGACGGCAGTGGCGGTGGCCTGAGACGGTCCGGGCGGCGGCGGCGGCGGCCTAGGCGGTGAGCTGGGGCCAGGCCTGGCGGGCTCGGGGCGGCGGCTGATCGGGGCGCGCGGGGCTCCCCTCAGGGCGACCCAGGCCGCGCGGGCGGCCCCGCCCCCTCAGGGACCCGAACCGCGGGCGGTGGCGGGCGCTGTGTGCAGGCCTCCGGGGCTGGTCCGCTAGAGAACCCCCCAACCCAGCCCGATTCTCCTTGCTGGGCCCCTCAGAAGCTTTCCTCCGAAACCTCCCTCAGGCTCCCCGGATCACCGCGGGGCCAGGCGGGGGAACTCCCTCCTGACCCCGGTACGGATCTCCCTCGCAGAGCCGAAGCCCTCCCGGGCCCCTTGGTACAGTCCTAGAGGCCGTCCTGAGACCACCCTTCCCGTTTAAGCCGCTTTCTCTCGGGACCTTGATGGGTCCCCACAGTCTCCCACAGACCCCCGCTGCTGGCCCCCTCCCCGTCTTCTGTCCTTCTGTATCGAAAAATACTCCGCAGAGGCCTCTCCTCGTCTGTTTCAACAGTCTCAGATAGCTCCCCGAGGAGCCTCCCTCGTATCGTAAACCCTCAAAACCTCCGTCCTCCGAGACTCCCTGAAATCGCACCCAGGCCCTCGGGCATCCCAGAAATCCTCCCTAGTGACCAATTTTCGCTGTATCCCAGCAATCTGCACCCCCACCCCCACCCGCCTTCCGCTCACATATCCCAGGTATTTTGCCTCCTACCTACCCCTCGTTCCAGAAATCTCAGAGATTTTCACTCCTAGCCCCCCAAATCCTTAGGATGCACCTGACAAACCTTGAACGTGTTCTCTGAAGATCTTCCTCTATTCCCAAAAAAATAATTAGCTGGTTTCAGTGGCTCAGGCCTAAAATTCAGCACTTTGGAAGGCTAAGGCAGGAGGGTCACAAGTTCAAGCCCAGCCCAGGAAAACTTGGTGAGATTTTGCCTCAAGATCAGAGATGAAAATGGGCCAGCGATGTAGTTCAGCGTAAAGGCCCTCATTTTGATCCTCAGTACCCCCCCCAAAAAAAAAAAATCTTTAGAGAGCCCAAAATGCCCCATATGGCAAAAACTCACCTGGAAGATCCCCACCACTACCACCCTTTAGCAGCCACCTCCAATACACACTTCCTCTCACAAATTTCTGAATCTTTCCTCAGATCCCAAAAATCTTTTCCAGAGACATTATGTTCCCCCAAACTACCCGACCTGAAATGCTCTTCAAATTACTCACATGTATCCCAACAGTCTTCCCCTGAATCCTCCTCCCTATTTATCCAAAAAATTATTCAAAAGTCTGAAATCATCAGAGAACTCTTTTGTGTTCCAAAGCCTTTTTCCAAAATGCCTTCTATATATCCCAAATCTTTCCCAGTAACCCACACCACGTTTTGAATATTTTATAAGGAAGTTTCTTTATAGTGTCACATTCATATCTAAACCGCTTCTTAGATAACTCAAAAAGGCTTACCCCTTGCAGACCTATCATTTTTGTAACCCCAATAAGACTTCAGGATCCTTTAGTGACCCCTGTTAAGATGCCATTTTCCAGACCTCCTTACATCAGAGACCCCAGCAATACCCAGGAGCCATCCTCAGATGGTCTGTGAAATCCCTGCCAGTAACGCCCCTGATACCTCCAGGTGCCTTGAATCATTACTCAGAACTCTTGACTTACTGAGACTTTTCCTAGAGTACTCCCTCACAGGTCCCCCAAATCCTCTAGCATTTCCTGTAGAAGACTGCCCATAAATGTAATCTTAGCAAATTTCTGAGCTTCTACACTTAAGAGTCCTAGAATTCTTTCTGAAAAACCCTTTACTCTTGACACACCCAGGTCCCCTTCTAAGGGTTGCTCCCTCTCCTCACTCCCATATGCTCTTTTGAAGATTTAAACGTTTCTTCATATCAGAGATCTCTGAGGAGGTTTTTAGAAAAAGATCTTTCTTTCAAGTGTACCAAGACCTCTCTTAGAAAACCACACCTTCCCAAGACACCCTTTAGAGAATTTTCTCCAAAATTGACCTGCATCAGCAACCCCTTGAAAGTTTCCAAGTCTTCCCCATAACTACCTGTAGGATTCTCCCTACACATTTCCTCCCTGGAGTCTGTCACGTTTATTCTCTGTAGGACCTCTTTTTATTCTTTTATCTCACCCATTTGCATCCCTCTGAAATCAGCTCAGATGCTTCTGAGTTCTGAGCCTTCTTCCACCATTATGTCTTCATGGGCCGCAATATCTTCTGGACTTCTCCCCTTGAGTCTCTATGTCAGTCTGTCTGTCTGTCTGTCTTTCTTTCTTTCTTTTGAGACAGGGTCCTACTCTGTAACCCAGACTGGTCCTGAACTCACTATGGAGCCCAGGCTGGTGTTGGATTCAAGGCAATCCTCCTGCCTCAGCCTCCGAGTGCTGGGATTACAGCCGTCCACCACCACACCCATCTTATATGGTGCTGGGGAATTGAACTCGGGAACTTAGCACTTGACTTAGCACTTGCTAGGCAAGCATTTTGAGCCGCTAAGCCATTCCTCCAGCCTCTTTTTTTCTTTCTTTATTTGCAGTGCTAGGGATCAAACCCAGGGGGTACTCTACCACTGGGCTATGTCTCCAACCCTTTTTATTTCTTATTTTGAGACAAGTCTTGCCAAGTTGTTCAGGTGGAGCTTGAGTTTGCAATCTTCCTTCCTTGACCTCTTGAGTAACTGGTACTGCAGGTGTGTACAATAGCACCGACTTCTATGTTTCCTTTTAAAGATCCTTCACACACAGTCCCCCAAATCCCCATGCTCATAGACTTAACTCAGACTTCTTTTGTGAGCACACCTCTGTAGACCTAGCATAAAGATCCTTCACACACAGTTCCCCAAAATCCCAATGCTCAGAGACTTTACTCTGAGACTTCTTTTGTGAGGCACCCCCATCATAGACCTACCTTTAGGGAATAAGGGATCCTGACCACCCTCCATACAGACTTTTGAGGACTCTCCCCACTTTCCTTTCAGAAGCCTTTTCTCTCTAGAGAGCCCCCTCACTAAACACCTCTTCTTTTATAGCAGTGGTTCCCAAAGTATCTTCCCTGGACCACAGCAGCAGCAGTAGTGCAATCTCTGGGTCCCGCCCAGACCTACTGAATTAGAAAACCTGGAAATGGGACTCAGAAACCTTAGTTTTTAACAGAGCCATTTTGGTGATTACAATGCGTGCTCAAGTTTGAGAACCTCTGTGCTCTAGGAGGATTTCCCTTTCCTCAAAATAAGTTCCCTGTATGATGCCTCGTAAGTGTGCCTCTGAGCTCTGCTGCCCAACCTCTTTCCTGGGAGTCCCCTTCATCTTCCAGAACTTCTTACTCTCCTAATAACCTCACATTCTGCCTTTACTTGTTTCATTTCAGATCTCAGCACTTTCTCTTTCTGGCTTTCCCTTGCCCCCTCCAGCCTGCTCCAGACTCTGGTGCTGCTACTTTAAATAGCTACTTGAGGGGCTGGAGGAATGACACTTCTGTTAAAACACTTGCCTTGCAAAATACAAGGCCCTAAGTTTGATTTCCCCAGCACCACATAAAGCCGGGATGTGGTGGCTCACACCTGTAATCCCAGCACTCAGGAGGCTGAGGCAGGAGGATTGCTGTGAATCCAAGACCATCCTGGGGTACATAGTGAGATCAGGACTAGTATGGGTCATGGAGGGAGACTCTACCTCAAAAATAAATAAATAAGTAGCTACTTGCTAGAATACACAAGTACCTCATCCCCATCCACCATCCCTCTCTACATAGGCACCCTTCCCTTGAGGGATCCCATGTCTTTTCATTCTGACTTAACTGATGAGTGCTGTCCTTCGTACTTCTTGGAGCACCACTTGCCTTATCAGTTGTACTTTTTTGGTGGTGTTTATAGTGGTAAATATTGAAATGGGCTTTTTACCACTTAGCTACATCCTAGCCCTTTTTATTTTTTTATTTTGAGATGTTATTTAGCTGAATTGCCCAGACCATCCTTGAACTTGCAACCCTTCTGCCTGAGTGTCCCAGGTAGCTGGGATTACAGGAGTGCACCACTGTGCCCATCTCCTTGGTATTTTGTTTGTTTTGAGGCAGGGTCTCGCTTTATAGGTCGAACTGGTCCTAAACTCACTATAGGGCCCATGCTGACCTTGAGTTTGCAGCAGCAGTCCTCCTGCCTCAGCCTTCTGAGTGGTAGGATTACCACACCCAGCTTATGTGGTGCTGCAGAATCGAACCCAGGGCCTTGTGCTTCCAGCCCTCCTTTGTAGTTTTTTACCTGCGTGCCCACTCACTTTCATTGGACTGAAAGCTCTCACAGAGAAGGGATGTCTTATTCCTCTCTGGGTCCAGCAGTGGGGTCTGCCTTCCATGAGTTACTAGGCATCATTGGAGAATGGTCAGCTCCAGTTTTTCAGATTTAGTCCCCATGCAAATGTAGCCCACCTGCCATGTTCCTCTTTATGTTCTCTCCTGATTCTGAGCTACCCTAAGTTTTGTTTCTGGTGACAAACACATTCTGGGTGACTTTTTAACTCCCCTCAGCCTCTGTAAATCTGGATCCTTTACAAGGTTCCCAGACTTTTCTGTGATATTCTCTGTAGGACCCAGAAGAGGAAACAGGGATCACCACAGTAAACATTGGGGTCTGCCTTCTGGGAGTTCATTGTCCAGTAGGAGGAGGCTTGGGCAGATACGCAAAGCAGAGCATGAGATAGAAATTATATGCTGTGGGAATTCAGCAGCAAGAGAAACCCTTTATTTGGAAAGGCTTCATGAAAAAGGTGGTATTTGGACTGTGGTGTTCTACAGGAGTTGGGACAATACTGCAGTGCCTTGCAGGTAGAGGAAACAGCTTAAGCAGTGGGTCATAGACAAGAAAACATCCTCAGCTCTTAGCTGTGGTATTTTTTCTCTTCACTTATGAACAGAGATGAAAGCGGATGTCTTTTCCATTTGCTTGGTATCTTCCAGCTGCGTTTTAGTAACGCAGATGTAGTATGGTAGTAGTGACTACTGTTTGATAATTGTTTACTGTCTGCCAGGCACTATTTAAGTGCTTTTCCTGGATGGTCTCATCTCCCATTCATAGTGATACATTTCATTCGTTCATTCATGAGGTGGGTAAACTGCACTTATCCTCATTTAACATATGATGGAATAAAGTACAGGTAGAACTGTTACAGAGTCTGTGTACCCTGTCCATTCCAAGGTGATTCTGCCATGGATCAGAGAAGTGGATTTTCTGTTCAAGGTTGGGCACACTAGAGCAGTATAGTGTCACAATTAGATAATACAGACTCTGGGGCCAGACAGGGTTTGCATCTCACATCAGCATCTTACTTGGTTTGTGACCTAGGACAGGTTACTTAACTTCTCTGGTCATGAGTTTCCACAGCTAAATAATGAAGTTTAAAGCCAGGAACAGTAGTACACACTTGTAATCCCTGTGGCTTAGGAGGCTGAGGCCAGAGGATCATGAATTAGGACTCAACCTGGACAACTTAGTAAGACTCCATCTCAAGATAAAAAAATTTAAAAGGAATGGGGGTGTAGGCTGTACAAAGGCCCTGAGTTCAATCACCAGTACTAACACACACACACAATGGTAATAATGTCATCCTCTTATTCCATAGAGTTATTGTGAGGACTAAATAAACACGTTTGAAGTATTTAGAACTATGTCTTAGACATATGTACTAAGTGTTAGCAGAAAGTATCTCATGAACTAAAACAAAATTGGTACAACTTTAGGTCAGAGTGGCTTAAATAGGACATTTTGATTCATAGCACCACAGAAGGGGAAGGAGGGAATAACTGGTTCAATTTACTTAAAATGCCAGAGTTACAGTGGCTTTAGCCTTAGGTACATGCAGGAGTTCAGAGAGTTTGCTCAGTCCTCTCCTCATTTCTCCTGTGAGTGAGCTTCATCCTCAGCAGTCTTCTGCTTTGTGGTTACAAAGATGGCCCTCAACTGTCCATCATCCCAGGTTTAAATCCTGCCTTCTTAGCCACTCCATGCAAACAGAAAACTCTTTACTGAGAGTCCCAGTTCAGAAACAGTTTCTTCCTTCAGCATAAGAGGCGAAGAGAAGATCCTTAGAGACATGTTTTGGGTTTTGTACTCTGGAATTCATTCTCTTGGCTTGCTGGCCATCAAGGACTGCGATTGTGTCCTGTGGCCTTTCCGGGACCATAACAGTAGCTCTGCCCCTCGCTGTTGTCCAGGCCTAGTTCTCTACTCTCTGCTTCCTTGGATCCAGAAAGATCTTACAGCTGGTGAGATCCAGCCAGTCCTTCCTTTGGGATTGCACCAGAAGAGGCAGGAATGATGTGGTCCACCTGGCCTGGTAGTAGCCTCAGAGTGTGGAATCCAGGGGTTCTGATAGTTAGTTGCTTCACTGGAACTTTGGTAGAGAGTTAAGGAGGTTGCTGCAAATGGAGGTTTGTTTTTTTTTTGTTTTGTTTTGTTTTGTTTTTTTGTCTTAGTGTAAACTTGTAATAGAATCTTGTTGAGGGTAATTTACTCATGGGTCTTACGTTCTGATGGGGGTAGATGTATAAACAAGAAATGTAATACACTGTATGAAGGAAATAAAACTAAGTGAAATAGAAGGTGAGAGTGAATGGTACTGCGTACAGAGTTGGAAACGGCCTCTTTCAGAAGGTGAAATTGAGCCTGATAAATCGGAAATATGAGGGACACCAACTATGGGAGAAATCTGAAAGTGGAACCTTCAAACCTAAGTAGTATTGCTTGCAAAAAAGACTGCTACAAGGTGGGGAGATTTATCACAGATTCTTCATTTTTTCATTGTTGCATTTTTGCAATACAGAATGGTCACATTAAACTTGAACATTTTGTGCGCATACGTATTGCATCAACTCTATATTCCCTTCCCCTCCCCTGCTTGCTCTCCCACCCCACCCCTTATCCCTCCTCCTCCTGCCATCTCACCCATTTGACTTCGTTACTTATTTATACTCTGTGTTTCTCATATTAGAGAAACCATGTGATATTTAATCTTTTTCTTTTTTCTTTTTTCTTTTTTTTTTCGAGACAGGATTACTCTGTAGCCCAGCTGGTCCTGAACTCACACTATGTAGCCCAGCCTTGCCTTTGACTCAGCAATCCTCCTGCGTCAGCCACCTGAGTGGTGGGATTACAGCCATGTACCACCGTGCCCGGCTTTATGTAGTACTGGGGAAATCAAACTCAGGGCCTTGAACTTTCAAGGCAAGTGCTTTAACTGCTGTGCTATTCCTCTAGCCCCTGATATTTAATCTTCTGAGTCTGATTCATTTCACTAAGCATAATGGTCTCATGTTTTATCCATTTTCTTTTCTTTTTGAGACAAAGGTCTTGCTCTATAGTCCAGGATGGCTGTGAACTCACTAAGCAATCCAAACTGGCCTTGAACTAATGGCCATCCAGCTACCTCAGCCTGTCATGTACTACAGGCTAATCCCAACACACCCAGTTTATGTGGTTCTGGGAGATGGAAGTCAGAACCTTGCATTTGCTAGGCAGCCACTCTAACCACCTAGCTAAGCCTTCAGCCCTGTATCATTTTCCTACACATGGCAGAGTAGTACTCCATTGTGCATATATACCCCCTTTTATTTCAATACCACAATTTCTTTGTCCAGTGATGGATATTTCGGCATTGTCTGTGATTGAGCAATTACTAGTGTGCTGCTGTAAACATGGATATGCATGTATCTGTTACATGGTGCTTTTAACTCTTAGAAAGATACCGAGAAGAGAGATTGTTAGGTCAAATGGAATATCTGTTTTCAGCTTTTTAAGGAATCTGCATACTGCTTTCCTTAATGGTTGTACTAATTTACAGTTCTACCAGCAGTGTAAAAGGGATCCTTTTTACCTGCATCCTTGCCAGCCATTATTGCTTTTTGAGTTCTTGGTAAAAGCCATTCTCACTGGGGTAAAAGGGCATCTCAGTGTTGTTTTGATTTGCATTTTTCTAATGGCTAAAGATGTTGAACATTTTTGCATGTATTTGTTGACCATTTGTACTTCTGAGAACTATCTATTCATATCAGTTTCCCATTTTTTTAATTGGGTCTTTGATTTTGAGGGGTGTGTTTTTCTTCAGTTCTTTGTGTATTCTAATTATTAGCACTCTGTCCAAGTAGTAGGTAAAAAATTTTTCTTCACATTCTGTTGGTTTGCTCTTCAGTCTGTTGATTCATTTGCTGTGCAGAAGCTTTTTAATTTTATGTAATCCCAGTTGTTAATTCTTAGGGTCATTTCTTTTTGTCAGGTGTTCCATTGAGAAAGTCTTTGCCCATACTTGTGTCTTTGAGAGTTTTACCTATTTTGCCCTCCAAGATGTTTCTTGTTTTTGTTTTAATATCAAGGTCTTTGATCCACACTGATTTGATTTTACTTTGTGGTGAAAGGTGTGGGTCTAACCTCATTCTTCTGGTTGTGGATAGCCAGTTCTCCAAACACCACTCGCTGAAGAGGCCATCCTTTCTCTAGTGCATTCTTTTTGGCCCCTTTGTTGAAGATTAGTTGACTGAGGATACTTGAGGTTGTCTCTGCGTCCTTAGTTCTATTCTGGTGGTTGACCTTTCTGTTTTCGTGCCACAACTATTGGTTTTTATCACTGTTGCTTTGTGATATAACTTGATCTCCAGAATTGTTATGCCTCCTGCTTTTATCTTATTGCTCAGAATTGCTTTGGCTATCTGAGTCTCTTTTGGTTACATATAAATTTTAGGATTGTTTTTTCTAGTTCTGTCAAAAATGTTGGTATTTTGATCAGAATTGTATTGACTATCAGTTTTGGTAGTGTGGCCATTTTGACAATATAGTTCTGCCTATCCAGGAACAGGGAATGCTTTCCATTTTCTAATGGCTTACATAATTTATTTTTTCAGCATAATATAGTTTTCATTGTACAGTTCCTTCACTTCCTTGGTTAGGGTTATTCCTAGGAATTTAACTTTAGGGGTTGGGGGAAGCATGTGCTACCATGTCCAGCCAAGTTTTATGTAGTGCTGGGGAATCAAATCCAGTGCCTTGTGCGTGTTAGCCAAGTACCTTAACCTCTGAGCTGGGCCTCTGGCCACATCCTAGATAATTGAGTGATGCATTGACTTTAAACAAAGAGGGGCTGGAAGAATGGCTCAGCAGATTAAAGCGCTTGCCAAATGTTTAGGCAAGCTCTAAGTACCTGAGTTGATTCCCCAGCACCACATGAGCTGGGTATGGTGATACACACCTGTAATCTCAACACTCAGGAGGCTGAGACAGGAGAATTGCTGTGAGTCCAAGGCCAGCCTGGGCTCCGTAGTGAATTCAGGCCCAGCCTGGGCTATAGAGCGAGAAAAATAAATAAATAAACCGATGGTAGCTTTGTAGTAAAATTTGGCCTCTGGGTTCAGTCTGCAGTACTGAGGGGTGGAGCGGGGAGGGATCAGCTTTCATGACCAACTCTTCAGGAAGAAGAATCAAAGATAACTTAAAAATTTTTTTTAAGTTGTCCACAGAGAGGAGATGGTTAAATCTATGGGAATTATTGCATTCCTAAATGAGAAAATACAAGTGTAGAAAAGCAAGAAAGGGTAGGGGTAAGCTTTTAGAGTAGAAGGGTCTACAAAATTAGGAGTAGGAGGAACACCGGTGTCCTCTGTATTCCAGGGCTTCTTGGAGGTTCTTGTGCTGTGCTTATCTTCCAGGGCCCCTGCCTGGCCTCTCCCCTCCTTCCTTTTAATTCATAGAAAAGGTTCTTTCTCTTCTGAGTCAGTAGTATACATGTTTTGTGTAAATATTTCAAGAGTTTCTGAAAATAATGGTTCTTACAAGAAAAATGTTGGATTCATTTGTCTTCTGACATTCTATTCTCAGATTAGGCTAGTGAATTGACCTTATGGAACTATCTCTATCTTGTTCATGAAATGGGAGTTCCTCACACCCCCAGATGGAGGCTGTGCAAGAGCTAGAAATGCACAGGAAGGCTCACAGGACCTCTTTGTTTTCCCAGAGATGTTGGCATAAGAGACTGGGAACCCTTGGGCCTGACTTTCCAGGCATGGAAGGGGACTTACAGGAAGCCACAACATTTTTGTTAAGAGAAACCAAGAGTTATGACACCAGATTACAGTCTTGAGCAGTTGGCTTACCTTCTCTACCTCAGTTTCTCCACCTGTCAAGTGAGGATTGTCATATTATATGTGATATATATATATATTACATTGGAGGAGGGTGCTGGATTGAATTTAGGGCCTTGCTAGGTAGCCTCTACCATTAAATTAGGCTATACCTTCAGTTTTTAAAACATTTTTAAAAAGTTTTTAGGATCAAATGAGCTCATCTGTGGAGAACTGTTAATACTTAATCTATGATACATGAAAACATGCTAGGTATCATGCTAGGTTTTGGGGTCGAACTGCAGACCACATCCCACATTACTCATTTTGTGGTGCTGGGGATTCACCCCAGGGCCTTCACGCTGAGCTTTATACCCAGCCAGCCAGACCCTAAAGAGGGATAGTTAGCAGAATTCTAGTTGTTTTCCAGTTTGTGTCCAACTGTTCTAAGGACCACAGGCTACAGGTTTTATTTATTCTATGTACAGTAGTTCACTATCACTGTGACTTTTTTTAGATAGGGTCTCGTTCTGTAGTCCAGGCTGGTTCTGAACTCACTGTTTAGCCCAGGCTGACCTTTAATGCAAATCCTCTTGCCTCAGCCTTCCAAGTGTTAGTATTACAGGCATGTACCACCATGCCTGTCTTATATAGTGCTGGGGAATTGAACTCAGAGACAAGCACTTGCTAGGCAAGTGCTTTAACTACTGTGTTATTCCTCCAGGTCCCTCTGTCACTATTATAATGCGAATAAGTGTCCAACATAAAATTAAGGGATTTTATTTTAAAGACAGACTTACAACTTTCCTTTAAAAAAAAAAATAACCTAAGATCTCAGCTAGGCCCTGTGGTAGAGACCTATAATCTCAGCACTCTGGGAGACTGAGGCAGGAGGATCACAAATTCAAGCCAATTCTGAACAACTTAAACAAAATTGGGCCTAGTAAGTGGCTCAGTGTTAAGGCTCTGGGCTCAATTGCCAGTACAAAGTAAATAAATACAAATTTTAAAATTCTAAGATCTCATAAAACTGGACTTACCTGGGAACAGTTGGTTAGAACTGAATGGTGACTTTTGTACACATTATGAAGTTTCCAACTCACCATAGGCCTACTGCCCTGCTTTGTTCAAAGCCTGGCTTGGTGAGCATCATATTTAAGACCTCGTTCTGTCCCAAAGCTTTTTTGGAAGAAGTAACAACCTATAGAAGAATTTATGGGAGGGGGCTGGAGGAATAGCTCAGCAGTTAAAGCGCTAGCCTAGCAAGTGTTATGTCAAGTGCTAAGTACCTGTGTTCTATTTCCCAGTACCACATAAGCCAGACATGGTGGTACACGTCTGTAGTCCCAGCACTCAGGAAGCTGAGGCAGGAGGATTGCGTGAGTCTAAGGCCAGCCTGGGCTCCATAGTGAGTTCAGGACTAGCCTGGGCTACAGAGCGAGACCCTGTTTCAAAAATATATATATATGGGAGGTCTAGAGGCATGGTACAGGGGTTAAAGTGCTTGTCTAGCAAGTGTACAGCCCTGAGTTTGATTCCCAGCACCACATAAGCTGGGTACAGTGGTGCGTGTCTGTAATCCCAGCACTCAGGAGGCTGAGGCAGGAGAATTGCTGTGAGTCCAAGGCCAGCCTGGGCTCCATAGTGAGTTCAGGCCCAGCCTGGGCTACAGAGTGAGACCCTGTCCCCCCCAAAAAAAAAAAAAAAAAATTATGGGAAAGCGTTTGTATGACTTTGGTCTATTTTTAGATTTGGTCTTTTTTTTTCTTTTGCTGTAAGTGCTGTTGGGATATCAAACCTCCCATCACAAGTGTTCCCTTTGGAACAGCAACATGTCCTTCTGTTTTATGAGTTGCCACCCAGTGGAGGAATTGCTCCATTCCCAAGAGAGATTCATCCAGTCTTCACTTCACCATCTTGCAACCAGGGAGCTTCCTGCTTCTCACCTGGCAGCTAGTTCCACTCTTGGACAGGTACATTATTCTAAAACTCTCCCTTCTCATGAGGCAGCTGTGCTTCCTTGGGACTAAAAGCCACGAAATGTTGGAAAGAAGGGAAACAGATTTTTTTCAGCCACCCTGCATCTGGGACAGACATTGATAATTTAAATGAAGTTCTTTAAAAGTTACAAAAATAAGATGATCACTTGCAGCAAGTGAAATAGTACGAAGTTGTATGGAGTTTTAAGGCCTTGCTATGGCACGCACTCATAATCACAGCTCCTTCGGAGGCTGAGGCAGGAAAATTGGAAATTTGAACCCATCCTGGGCAACTTAGCAAGACCCTGTGCCAAAAAAGAAAAAAAAAGTGGCGCTGTATTGCTCTGAGTAGCTTGTGCTAGTCCTTAGCATGTGCTCACTTAGCATGTGTGAGTCCCTGAGTTCAATTACAGCACCACACACACACACACATCCTGTCAACCAGTCTTAATAGCCTAGCATGTATATGTCTACACATTTCTTCATACATACATATTCATATGTAAAAGACATGACATTTTTCTTGACAAAAATAGTATCATACATGTTCCTGTTTATCTTACACTTTCCTCTGAGTTGGTAGATAGAGATCAAACATTTTATACAAACACAACTTTTTGTGTAACACATTTTTATAAGCAAGCATGTTTTTTTAATAGGTGCCTAATATCGCATAGGGTGTGGTCTGCCCAAGTCTGTTAACCATTCCCTGTGGTAGGTGTTCCCTTTGCTTCAGGTCTTCAGGATTCCTTTCATAGTGCTTCTGGCAGCTACTGCCAGGCAATCAGAGTTTGCCTGTTTGTCATTTCTGACATGGGCCAGTTGTTTATCACATATATTCCAGAGAAGAGAAGCAAGATCACAGTGAATCCATGGCTGGGGTAGGACTAGAACTGATTTTCTTGACTTCAGCATTTCCTGGATCTTATATTGCCTGTTTGAGTGTCTACCCTGGTTCTCCTGAGGTTAAAAAAAAAAAAAATTTTTTTTTTCTCTGTGCCATGTCTTTAAGTATTCTGAGTCAGTAATACAATCCCCTGAGTCTTCTTTCCCCAAGGGAAATTTCGTTAGTGCCTCCAAGTTTTTAACCTTAGGAAAAAGTTTTTAAATCCCTCTACCATCCTGTAGACCATTTTTTTCTATCATCTTTTCCCCCAGGACTATAGAAATTCTAAGTGTGGCTACCACATTCTTTTTTTTTTTTTTTTTTTTTTTTTTTGAGACAGGGTCTCTGCAGCCCAGGCTGGTCCTGAACTCACTGTGGAGCCCACGCTGGCCTTGGACTCACAGCAATTCTCACATCTCTCGAGTGCTGGGATTACAGGTGTGTGCCAACACGCCCAGCTTAAATTCACTTTCTTTAGCTATTTATTCATTCATTCGCTCAACAAACATTGGGCACTTTCTGTGTACCAAGCACTGTTCTAGGCTCTGGCTTACTCTTTAGCTTGCATTTTGGTTGGAAGAAATAAGCACCCTAATGAGGTGGTATTTCAAAGTGCCAAATTATATAAAAAGAAATAAAACAGAATTAATGCAGTTTAGTGACTAAGGGGAATCTCCTTGGATTGCCAAAGAAACTGAGGAGGTGACGCTGAACATAGCTCTGAGTAACAGATAGAAACTAGCCTGTAGGGGAAGAGGAGTGTAGTGAACAGGAAGGAACATGGTACAAGACGTGGTTGGGGAGCTCACAGGAGTCTGAGGACCCTTTTGGGCAAGATAAGTTTGAATTTAGTGTAGTGTTAAAGTGCAGTGGGAAGTCACTGAAGGATTGTAAGCTAGGAAAGATGACATCCACAGCTTTATTTATTTACATACTTATTTAAACATAGGGTCTCACTTTGTAATTCAGGCTGGTCCTGAACTCACTATGTAACACACACTAGCCTCAGACTCACAGCGATCCTCCTGCCTCAGCTTCCCAAGTGCTGAGATTACAGATACCTACTACCACACCCAGCTTACCACATTCTCCTTTAAAATAATTACTGAGAGGCTTGTTTAACTCAGAGCAAGATTTCATTTTTTTCTCATACCTTTCCCTGCTTCTTATATTGAAGGGGCTGACAGCTAAGCCAGTTTGCTCTGTTTAGGCATCAACAGGGTATCTGTGAGGCAGCTCCACGAGGCCTGAGCCTAGCCAGTCCAGGGAGCTTTTGTATAGACTTCTCAACCCAGGGAAGCCCAGTCTTTTGACAGCCGCAGTGATAATGGAGCTGGTGGCACTGGTTGCAAGAAAGAGAGAGATGGGGGAAATGTTGAATGGAGACCTGGAACTCAAAACACTTGGAAGAGGTTTCAGAGTATTGTCCAGACACCAGTCTACTTAGGTGTAGGCCTGTTGTTAGCCCATTTGAAACAGCTTCTTTGAAGTCCCCACCCAAGAAGAATTTGGACACTTGTTAATCTTTCCCTCAAGTTGTTATCCTCTGGGCAACTCCCTAAGGCTTAGAAGGCTTAGCTCATGCCCCAAAAGCCAAAGGAACTTCCTGATCTGGAGAGCTTGGGACCAGAACTGACAGGGGAAATGAAGCGGGCAGGATGAGATTCGCCTCATACTGTTTATCGATTGGTGTAGCCTTAGAAATTAGAGCTGTACCTTTTCCAGAGTGAGAAAGTTGATGGGATAGGATAATATCCTCAGCCTGTTGGTGATCTTTGTAAAGATATCTGTCTGTGCCCACGCCCAAGGGCTGACAGGAGCCTGATACAGGAAGATTGCTGAATTCAAGGCCAGCCTGGGTTACATAGTTCAGTACCAGCCTGGACTATAGAGCAACACCTTGTCCTTCTCCACCCAGGTAACCACCCCACCATCCGTACTTGACCAAGCATTGTGGGGTTCTGCTTGAAGTAACTAAGGGGTCCTCTTGGCGGGTGAGCAGGCATATCCAGCTTTCAGAGTAGGTGGCCAGAGTTCATGAGACATGCTTCAGGTCATATGTATGCTTAGTTGTGTCACCTTGAGCCATATCTCCATTAATTTAGATCTTTTCTTTATATGTACAGCCTTTCTTATCTCCAATTTCTGAAAATCTTTCCAGCTTACTCTGCTTTAAATTCACCTTCTTTGAGTCTATCATAGTCATGTATGAACGGCATCATCTTCTCAGTCTCTGGGGTGGGTCTCTGAGTATCAGAATTTTCTTTTCCCTGTCTGAATCTGGAGATTGAAAGGAAGTTGTTTTAGTGTCTGGCTTCCTTTTCTGTGACATAGGTAGGTGTGAAACCTTTAGCGCCTCTCAGCTCTACTCACCAGCACTGCCAGTCCAGCCCCTGCAGTCTCTCTGATCTCTTTGTTTCTTTTTTCAGGAGCCTGGAGAGGTGTGGCTGGACCAAGACCTCCCCAATGTGAGCAGGCTCCCACCTGCCCTCACTACTTATTGCCACCACGCCAGGGAACATCCTCAAACCCTGGCCCTCCAGGGAGAGATAACAGGAGCCCAGAACCGAGACCATGTGACGGCGCTGGCCCTTGCCACCGCCGTCCCCTCCACCCTGGCCCCAGGCCCGGCACCATGATGTTCCGAGACCAGGTGGGCATCCTTGCTGGCTGGTTCAAGGGCTGGAATGAGTGTGAACAGACAGTGGCCCTGCTGTCACTTCTGAAGCGGGTCACCCGTACCCAAGCCCGCTTCCTGCAGCTCTGCCTGGAGCACTCACTGGCAGACTGCAGTGACATCCACCTGCTGGAGTCGGAGGCCAACAGTGCTGGTAAGTCTGCCTGTAGAGATGGGGTGCAGTAGAAGGGAGACCTGCAACCCTGGAACAGATAGCAAATGCCCAAGGAGGCCAGCCACAGTGGTGCCAGGAAATGAAGGTTCTGTGCTCCCTGTGGATTGGAGAGTGCCTGACCACCCAAACCTAGGTCATCAGGGCTTATGTCACCAGATATCCTCGGGTTTGGAACTGGGGGCCTCTCAGGGAGGAAGCACAAAACTGGAAACTGCCCCACAACGGGAGGGATCATGCACAGCTCCTTGTGTGGACAGCCAGTGAGAACAGACTAAAGTCATTACCCAGGAAAGGGATATAAAGTGAGCACTGATTTATTTTTGAAGCTCCAAGCCATCAGAGCTAGCAGAACCCTTCCAGAATTCACAAGTCATCCTATATTACTCTTTACCCACAAAGGTAGGCTGGACTGTATACATAAACAACTTCAAGAGTCTCTTGAATTTAGATGCAGTCCTTCATATCAGTTCTCTAAGCACTCTGAAGAGAGGCACTCTTTGCCTCATGAGGTTGGTGTTGGACTAGGAGAGCCAGGCTTCTCTAAACTCTGTCCCTAGAGCTCTAGTCAAAGACAGGAATAGGCTGGAGAACCCTCTCAGGGCCTGCTAAAGCTTTCCTGCCTTTCTGGGCCTCCACAGGACTGGATAGAGAGCAGCTGACCCCAGTGACAGCTTTTGGGGGGGAGGGGGGTGGAGACAGAGGAGAGGGAGAGTAGTAGATACCCAAAAGCTAACTGGGAAGGGGACTAAGGGCCTCTATGCATACCTTCCCCATAATGGCAGTTCACATTGGATCCTCACAAACCAAGTACCCTTTACTTGTACACAGCTACTACTTGGGAAAGCAACATTCTTTGATGACTCTTGAGTCACTTTGTCTAGATTTAAATCACTTGTCATTTTTCAGGTAAACAAGTAATTTAACCTCTTTGTGCCTCAAGTTCTCCGTCTTAAAAGTTAATATGATAATTATATCTACCTTCTAGAGAACACTTGTGAGGAGCCAGTGAGCTAACATGTGGAGCTCTGTTAACAGTGACGGGGGTGTAGTACACAGTTAGTAACTGGGAGTAGTTTTTATTATAAATAACTTGGTCTTCAGAACCACTCTGTGAGATCGGTACTGTTACTATCCCATTTTACAGGTGAGGAAACCAGCATGGGCTTAATAGCCAGACCCAGTAGCACAAGCCTGTAATCACTGGGAGACTGGAGAGACTGAAGCAGGAAAATTGCAAGTTCGAGCCTAGCCTCAGCAATAGCAGCTTCCTAAGACCCTGTCTCAAAATGGCCTGGGGATGTAGCTCAGTGTGAAGGCACTGGGTCTACCCCTGGATATCCCCCTCCCACTCACCCATACAAAACAAAGCCACAGAGCTGCATATCCTCTTCTTATGCCTACACACCTTAACAACTGTCACGTGTGCTTCTCTTGTTTGTTTGTTTTGGGTTTTTTTGTTTTTGTTTTTTTTTTTGAGACAGGGTTTTGCGTTGTCGCCCAGGCTGTTCCTGAACTCACTACGGAGTCCAGGCTGGCCTTGGACTCAAGACAGTCCTCCGAAGTGTTGGGACTATAGGTGTGCGCCACCACACCCAGCTTATGTGGTGCTAGGGAATTTAACTCATGGCTGTGCACTTGCTAGGCAAGCACTTTAACTGCTGTGTCATTCCTCTAGCCTCTATTGGGTTATTTTGTTTTGTTGTTTAAGACAGGGTCTCACTCTGTAGCCCAGGCTGGCCCTGAGCTCATTATGGAGCCCAGCTGGCCTTAGATTACAAGTGTGTACCACCAGTGAGGCTTAATCGAACTCAGGGCCTTTTGCTTGCTACTGTGCCATTCCTCCAGCCCCCTGTTGGGCTTTTATGTACAAATCATGGAGGCATTTTGGTTCTAGGGGAAATTACTTACTCAGACCATACCCACTATGTTCTCAGTCAAGCAGAGCAGTAAGAATCCTGCTCAGTTGCAGCAGGCTCGAAACCCCCACCAACACACAGACACACAGACAGACACACACACACACACACACACACACACACACTCTCTCTCTCTTTCTCTCTCTGTCTCTGTCTCTCTCTCTCTCTCTCTCTCTCTCTCTCTCTCTCTCTCTCTCTCTCTCTGCTGGGCCCTGCCAGCCTCTCTGGCAGGGAGGGCTGCCCTCTTTCTGTAGGGCAGGCTAGTGACCTACGCTACTTCGTCACACAGCGCACCACCCCTCCTGAGCAGACCATGGATCATGTCCAGCAGTCAGTCATAGCTGTTACCAGTATCACCTGTGGTGCTTATCATTGTTGACGTATTAGAACTTTTTTTGGTTTTGCTTTTGCTTTCAGAACTTGTAGTAAAATCAGATGATACAAAGGGTGCAAAGTGAGCCCTCCAGACTCCTGTGTTACCAGTTTCTTAACTTTTGTGAGGTGAATTCAGTGCACCTCACATGTATGGCCACACACATGTTCTCCTGCAGCTTTGTCACATTCACATTATTTTAACATGTAGCTAAGTATTTTGTGTATTAGCCAATTTACTTTCCTCACTTACCAAAATAATTTGAATGTCGTTTTAAATCCCTTGTTCGTAATATCTGCATAGTAAGACTAGAGCTCATTTATGGAGCCACACCGTGTACTGAAGAGTGCTTTACCTGTACCGTTCATTTAACCCTCATAGCCTCTCTGTAAGGTCCATTGTGTAGGTGAGGATTCTGACATCTGGAGCAGTCGAATGACCTAGTCTTAGAGAATTTAACTGGTAGTTCTACCACAGGGAATGTCCAGGCTTTCTTTTACAAACATTGCTGTACTTATACCCTGTACTTATACCCTTAAAGCATGTCTAGGATAAATTTCCAGGATTCTGTGGAAATGCCACTTGGGAGGTATGTGTATGTAAAACAGTTCTTATCATCACGTTACCATGAAAGACATGCTACACATTCCACAAAGAAGTAGAGGCCCACTGTAGATGGTTTGCATTGGTGCTTGGGGTGTAATACCTCACCAGGGTGGAGCGTACTGTGGAATTAATTGAGTGATGAGTGTGTTTGTGAAGCAGAGTATTTATATCCCCATGTCAAGTGGTGAGGATTTTTTTTAACAAGCTGGTACTTAAATGGAGAGAGGAAGGAAGGGGAAGGTGGAGAGGAAGAAAGCTTAAAAGTGAAATGAAAGAAGAGTGAGATTGCCATGATGTATTTTAGAGTCTCCAGAAAGGAGGCTTGCCGGGATTGGAGCAGAGCATGACTTCAGAAAGAAATGTTCAGAAGTACATGTTTGTATAGACGTTGAGTGCCTCCTCCCAATAGGCAGGTGGGGTCCAAGACTGAGGACATGAGGTCTTATGTTGCACTCCCACCTTCAGGTAGAATCCCTGCTCCTGCCGTATGTTTCGTATTTGGACCAGAGGTCTGTTTCTGAGAGGTGCTGTTCCTCCTCTGTTGTTTCTTTTCTTTTGCTTATTATCACCTTCCATTCCTTGTTTCTCATACTTAGTTCATTCTGATGAATCACCTTAGCGGGCAGAGTGACTTAAAATTTAGATTCTTGGCTCTTTTTCCCTAAACCCACTAATGAGAATTCTGAAAGGATGAATGGGCCTGGGAAAAAGTACTTAGGTTCTTCTGATGACCAGCCACTGCGAGTGCTAATGCTCTGCTGGGTGATTTACTTGTTGTGGGAAATAAGGTAAAGAATCAAGAGTTCTGGATCCAGCTCTGCCACTAACACCTCAGTGTCTAGGACCTGTCCTGGATCAGTCCTGATTCTTGAACCCTGAAAAAATGGACCAAAGTAGCCAAGCCGTAACATCAGACGTACTACTTTCTTTGTTTAGGAACCTAGCACATTCTTCTACAGCGGTAGTTCTTAATATTTAATGCAGGCAGGCCCTGTAGCTCAGTGGGAAGGCCTGCCTATCATGTGTGAGGCCTTAGGTTAGGTTCCATCGCCAGCACTACCACCAAAAAAAAAAAAAAAAAAATATTGGGACAGTCCTCTCAGGAAATTTGGTTCTCTCTGCCCTTCCCAGAAAGATGTTCATTTACATTACAAACAAAAAAAAAAATTTTTTTTTTGAGACAGGGTCTCACTTTGTAGTCCAGGCTGATCCTGAACTCATTATGAAGCCCAGGCAGTCCTCCTGCCTCTGCCTCCCAGGTGTTGGGATTACGGGTGTGTGCCACCAGGCCAGGCCTCAACCAAATTATAAGTTCAGTTGATCCACCATTCCTCAGTTAAGAGCTTCCTATTAGCTGGGCTTGATGTCATATACCTGTAATTCCAGCACTCTGGTAGGCTGAGGCAGGAGGATCACAAATTCCAGCATAGCTCAGGAAACATAACAACTTAGTGAGAGCCTGTCTCCAAAAATAAAGGACTGGGGATGGAGCTCAGTGCAAAAGCCCCAAGTTCAATCCTCAGTAGCTCCTCAACACACACACACACACACACACACACACACACTACCACCCCACCCCACCCCCCACCCCCCCAATTTGCTGAAGAGCTTACCTGTTATAGAGTCTGAAGCCCTTCCATGATTCTTCAGATTCCTTCAGAGCAGCAGGCCTGAATGGGGCACATCCTCTGCTCTTTCCTGGGCTTTGTCTCCATACCCCATTTGGCCAACCCTGCTATTTCCTCTAGTTCTCCAGAGAGACCCTGGGTGTCGGTCAGAATACCTGTCTGCCTCCTCCACAGATAGAGTAGGAAAGACGTATACAGAAATAAACCTGCACAGAAGTAGTGCTCAATCCTGATTCCATGTCATAATCTCTAGGAGGGTTTTTTTTGTTTTTTTGTTTTTTGTTTTTTTGAGACAGGGTCTTGCTGTCTCTCCTCTGATGTTTCTTTTCTTTTGTTCATTTTGTCCACCTGGTCCTGGACTCATGGTGTATCCCTGGCTGGCCTCAAACTCAAGGGCAGTCCTCCTGCCTCAGCCTCTTGAGTGTTGGGATGACAGGTGTGCCCATCGTATGTGGTGCTGAGGAATCAAACTCTGCCTTGTGCTTACTGGGCAAGTGCTTTAACTGCTGAGCAGTGCTCCCAGGGACCTTCTAAAAATACTGTGAAGGCTAGGTCCTATCTTCAAAGAGTTAAAGCCCAGAGGTTGATTTGTTTGCACCCAGTGGAGAATCACCTGACTTGATGCTAATTGTGGTAAGCCTAGAAGTATAGGTGGGCACTATCATGTGTCCTCCATGAAGTGGGGTATGAGGGCTTACGGCATGGAAGGGGACTCTGGCTTGGGCTGTCCCTTCTTTTTTTAAGCAACCAGGAGGTCCTCCAACCTAGGCAGACATGGTTGGTTTCATGGAAGCAAAATCTGAGACAGCATCCAAGCACAGAAAATCAGTATTCCAGGTCTCCATAACAGACGCCCCAAGTTTCCCCTTTTCATCATCCCAGTTCCTCTCCCAGTGCTGTCTTCCCTGTCGTTTGGAGCTGTAACAATTATCCGGGGCCTCTCTTTCCCCCTAATGTTGACTTGGACCAGAATCATGTTCATGGATAAGAAGGAGGAGATAGGAGCTGTGGGACTGATTTCTTCTTCCCTCTCATTCCCTGAAATTTTTTCACCTCCAATCCTCTGAGTCCGTTCTCGTATCTAACAGGTTTAGGTTTAGGTGCCTCCCTCCCTGGCCTCCTGAGTCTGGGTGGGGAAACTGAGGTCAGGAAGGGATTGTGGCAGGTGAGTCAGCAGAGATCAGCCCTGATGCCTCCACCCTTCCCTGTTAGGTTCTACTGACACAGTTCATCAGACAAAAATGTGTGCCCCTGGCCCTTCCCCATGTCACTTTGAGCAGGGATCAGACAGGAAAGGCATATCAGAGCCAAACCCCATCCCCTCTGACTGATGCCTGAGGCTGCCACCACTATTGTAATAGTTCAACACATGAAAAGGGGGTTGCTCTTATGGCAGTCTTGAAGATATGTTTGACGCCTGTGATTTGCCAGAACCCATGATTATGACCTACTTAGCTCTAGGCCCCTGGCTAGCACTGCCCTGTGACCCCCTGTCATGAGGAAGGCGCTCACACGTGGTCTCCCTCACCTTCTGTATGCCTACAGAGTATAGGTTTGCAGCTTAGTGGGAAGCAGCAGTTGACTCACAGCATTTCCAGCCCCTCCCCCACCTACCCACCCCCAGAATTTCATCATTCTTGTGCCTTTAGCTCTAAGGAGCCAGAGATGTATCTGCTTTTGGTAAATAACTGTGTGAAATTCCCCACCCCTGTAAGGAATCTTAAGGGGGAGTCCCAGATGTGTTTTCCTAAATAAACTGCCTCCCTGTCCCTGAAACAGCATGACTCTAGAGCTCCAACGAGGAATAAGAACAATAACAGTTAAATAATGCAGAGTGCTTACGCATGCCAGGTGCTTTTCACTGTTGTCTCACTGACTTTTTACAGCCCTGAAACATAGGGCTTTTACAGCTCCTCTTTGACAAGAGACTAAGGCTCAAAGAGATTAAAGAACTGGCTCACAATTATATTGACCTAGGTCGTAGAGGCAGAGCTGGATTTTGAACCTTGAAACTTTGCATGGTGAATTTGTGCCCTTACTCAGTGTGCTCTGTGAGGACCTTAGACAGAGTGACTCGAGGTTGGGGGATCCAACAGAGGGCTCGTTTTACACACGTAGACGATACTGTCTTCCAGGGACTGTCTGGGATCAATTCTGCAGGTATTCATTGGGTCCCTGCTGCGCCACAATTCTGGGCCAGACTTTTCTGGGCAGGAAATTAGAAGTTCTATCCCCACCCATCATCTGCAGCCTCAGCTGGACTCACACAGTCCCCCACCTCCACCACCACCCTCCCAGGGCCTGAGCCTGTACAAATTCCTTGGACCAGTCCCAGGATTCATTGATGCTTCCCAGTTATGAGAGGTCCACCCTTCCCAGCACCACCACTAGACCTCTGGCACAGGAACACACATTTCCCTAGGTTTCCCTAGGATCAGTCTCCGTTTGTCCAAAGCCACTGGGCAATAGAACAAGGTCCTTTATTGAGCCCAGCCCTTAGGGCTATTCTGTCACATCCCCTGGCAGTACCAGAGGAGAAGCTGTGTCCCATAGCCCTGGGGTCCTGGCAGTACTCTGGAGTGGGGGAAGGACTAGACAAGGCTTCTTTCTGTCCTGATGCCTCTGGCTACCCCCGCAGGGCTTAAACAACAGCAATTGAGATATTGAGAGTGTCAGGGCAGGAATGGACGGGCAGGCTGAGAAGGAAGAAAAGCGCCCATCGTTAAGCCATATCCTCAGTGTTCACTGCGGGCAGACTCTTGTCAGATGTTCTGTATGTATTGCCTCCCTAAGTTTTCCCAGCAGCCCTGTAATCCCCCTTATACACCAAAGGAGGCATATTGCTCAGGCAGCTGCATGACACAGCTAAGATATAAGTCCATCTTTTTGTCCCTAACACTTCTTACTATGTTTCTTCTTCCTTCTTGTCAAGAACTGAAACCTGGGGCTGAAGGAATGGCTCAGCGGTTAGAGTGTTTGCCCGGCAAGTGCTAAGTCAAGGACTAAGTTCAGTTCCCCAGCATCATATAAGCTGGGCATGGTGCCGCAAGCCTGTCATCCCAACACTTCGGAGGCTGAGACCAGAGGATTGCCATGAGTCCAAGGCCTATGTGGGCTCCATAGCGAGACCCTGTCTCAGAAAAAAATAAAAACAAAAAGCCGTGTGTGCCACCACACCCAGCTTTATGTGGTGCTGGGGAATCAAACTCAGAGCCTTGTGCTTGTAAGACAGGCATTTAACTGCTGTGCCATTCCTCCCACTCCAACCTGTCCCATTTTGGAAAGATCTTTAGTCATGGAGATGGCCTGAGGGGCAGATTTGTGGTCTTGGGACTCTGGTTCAAATGAAAACAAGCAAAGTAGAAGGTTTCCTTTGAATGCAAAACTGAAGAGCATATGAAAAGCCATCCAAGGAGGGAAGAAAGAATTGGCATGAGGGAGATAAGAGGCCGTAGTATGAGTCCTAATTCTGGAGGCAGGCAGACCTAGATTCGGACTTGAGCATTGTCACTCATTTGTCCTCTCAGGTGAGAGAAGTGACTTTGCCTTCCCAAGTCTTCCCTGGAAGGCAGGAATGCTGAAAGAAGATTGGGCTGAGGGTGACAGCCAGTCATGTTCTTAGCACAGTGGCTGGCACATAACACATGCTTCATGTTGTCCATTATCACCATTATTACTATCAGTATTAGGAGCAACAATAGGACTGTTTGTTCTAGTATTCACTTTAGCCAGTGCTGTGACGATGGCATGAATTGTTGATTTTGAATGAATGCTTGAATTGCTGAACACCTTAAAGGGGTGCTTATTCATTTATTTCTTTGGTTTTTTGTTTGTTGTTCAAGACAGGGTCTTGCTGTGTTGTCCAGGCTGGTCCTGAACTCACTGTGGAGCCCAGCCTGGCCTCCAGCTCACAGCAATCCTCCTGCCTTCCAAGTGCTGAGATTACAGGCATCCACTTGGCTTATTTGGTGCTGGGGAGTTGAACCCAGAACCTTGCGCTTGCTGTGCCATTCCTCCAGTTCAAAGGAGTATTTTTCTAAGAAGCTTGGAACATAGAGGTTCAGGTCAAGAAAAGGCACAGTTTACATAGCTATAAGTTGGGATTTGTATATTTCATTTTCTTAGTGCTACAGATTTAAGTAGAATTAAAAATTAATGTGAATTTCAGGCCATAGACTTTTAAGCAGCTCATTAAAAGAGGGAGACAAAGCTGGGCCTGGTGGTGGCACAGGCCTTATAATCTCAGAATTTAAGAGGCTGAGGCAGGAGGATTGCAAGTTAAAGTGCGAACTGCACAACTTAGCACTTAGCAAGACCCTGTCTCACAATGAAAACTAAAAATTGGGCTAGGTTGGATCTTCAGTCCAGAAAAAAAGAGGAGGTGGTACAGATGGAGCATTTTTCAAATTTCTATGTAAGTGGCCAGTTACCTTGTATTATAGTGTAGATATAGGACACTAATGGTCCTGGGAATCTTAAGTCCTGGAAGAACTTGGGTTGAAAAACCCAGATGTCTAGGTTTCTGAGGCTTCCTTCTCTTATATGTGCCCATTTCCAACCTCTCTGTTTTCTACACTGGTAAATTGACTTGTGCCTTTAGAAACTGTATTTGAAAATAAGATATATTAATCATACTTGTAAAAGCAGCTCATGTTTCCTGAAAACTTAATTTATGCTATGGTCTTAATTCTAGCAGCTTTGCTAGGTGGGACTGATTCTGAGTTCCCCTTTATAGATAAAAGTACGGCTCATTGAAGTGATCACACTTCCTAGTTACATAGCTGTTAAGTAGTGGAGAAGAGACACAAACCCTCTCTAATTCACAGTTTTTCATCACTACTGGAGTCTTAGCTTTTTCCACTTAGAGCTCCTTTGCCTCTTTCCAGGACCTGACTATAATATGTTACTCAAAACTCCCTTTTGATGTGTTTGTGAACCTCAGCTTAGCTAGGGGTAGGAGCCCCATTGCCCAGGAATGAGGGCACAGTTGGCCTGTATCCTTGAAAGTTGTTTCTTTTCGCAAGTGTTTGCTATATTTGTTCTCCTCCTTTGTTTTCCACCAGTATCTCCATTATCTGCTCTGCTTACCTAGTTGTATAAGTGACTTTTGAAGGGGGACAGTCAGACTGTTGTAACAGTTCCTTTCTAAGGCCTCCTTTAGTAGCCAGGCTGGGGCCTTACTCTTGGGAAGCAAGAGAGGGGAAACCTGGCTTATACTTACGCTCTCAGACAGGGAGGAGGTCAAGGTCACCTATGCATGAAAGAGTCAGGGAATGCATCCTGGAGGAGGACAGGTTTAGGCAGTCTGTAAAAGGCATTGAAGCTGGGTCTTGTGGTGCATACCTGTGATCCCAGCATTTTGGGAGGCTGAGGCAGGAGAATTGCAAGGTTGAGCCCAGGCTAGGCAATTTAATGGCTTCACAAGGACTTATTAAAAGTAAAAAGGTAGCTGGGCCTGGTGGCACAGGCCTGTAATCCCAGCAGTCTGGGATGCAGAGGCAAGAGAATTACAAGTTTGAGTCTATCCTGGGCAGTTTAGCAACTTAGCAAGACCTTGTCTCAAAATCAGAAATAAAAATAGACTGGGGTATAGCTCAGTATAAAGGCCCCAATCTCCAGTACCACAGGTAGATAGATTGGGGGTATGGAGGCAAGCTGGAGATGTAACTCAGGGCAAAGTACTTGGGTTTAATACTTAGTACCATTTTTTTAAAAAGCCATTGAAGCTGGTATAGCAGCATACTCCTGTAGCCCCACTACTCTAGAGAGGCTGAGGGAGGAGGATTATAAGTTCACACCCAGCCTGGATGACTTGGGGACTTAGCTCAGTGGTGAGGCTTTGGGTTCAATTCCTAGTACTACAAACCAAATAACCAAGCAAAGAAATAAACATCCAGCTACAGGAAGCCAAGGGAGGAATAGCCCAGGTTCAAGGCTAGCCTGGGCAATATAGCAAGACCCTGTTTCAAAATACAATAAAAAGAACTTAATACATAGCTTAGTGGTAGAACACTTGTCTTGCATGTGAAGGCTTTGGGTTCAATCCCCAATACTACGGCTGTTACTGTGAAGATATATATATGTAATTTTTTTAAAGGCTGGAAGCATAGCTAAGTCTTAATAGCACTTGCCTGCCATGCAGGGAGCCATAAGTTTGATACTCAGTACTGGGAAAAAAATAAAGACAAAGACATCAGGTTAGCAGTACATACCTAAAATGGGAACAATACTGAGAAAGTAAGCATGAGCTCCAGGCAAGGATGACACCCAGTATCGTGAAGAGTCTTTTATTTTCTGTCACAGTTTTTAAAAGGAATTTCAATAGGAAGAAATAAGTCGTTGCAGGCTAATGCCTTGAATCTTAGCCTGAGTGTTGAAGCTTGGATGAGTAAGATCTACATAGGACCTCATAGAAGAGGGGCATGTCCTGAACAGAGCCTGTCACAGGGAATGCCCTGGCTGTGAGCTCTTGAACTGGCTGTTAGCCATAGTAAACTCCTGCTCAGAAAGATAGCGCAATTTAAGCAAATAAATCCAGCTGTATGTATGAGACAATTCGGTGGGGTAGCGTATTAGAAGCAGAAGCTAGTTAAATAACATTTAAGTATTTACTAAATGCCAAACCACTTCAGTTCTTCTTAAGTTCACTGAATCTCAGAGCAACACTGGAAACTGGGTACTCTGGTTGTCACCTAAATCTTCCAGGTTAAAAAAAAAAAAAAAATCAGTGTTCAGTGAGACCCAAGACTGGCTAATAAGTTGAGGAATCTAGACCATCTGATTCCAAAGCCCAAGGTTTAACTACTTTATTTCATTGCCTTTCTCAGTCAGAAAGGAGGCTGTTTTGTTGGGAGGAAGAGAAAAAGGCCATGATGCTGGAGCAAGGGAGTCAGGCCTAAGGGCAGCAGAGAAGCTGGGATTCCAGAGTGACAAGATTGGCTGATTGAGAATCACTGTAGGTCTTTGAAAATAGGAGTGATGAAGCTAACAAAAATTGCACTGCAAGTAGGGTAAGTTGTTAGATGTAGCTGTATGAGAGACAAGGTTGAAAGAAAGGAAAGGAGCTGGGAGCTAAGGGAGTAGACCGAGCAGGTCTCTTGGGCTTATAGCAGTCTCTACCTAGATTCTCCTGACATTCCTTCTTATCCCCTTATAGCCATTGTCAGCCAGTGGCAACAGGAATCCAAAGAGAAGGTGGTGTCCCTCCTGCTGTCCCACCTTCCCCTGCTCCAGCCAGGCAACACGGAGGCCAAATCTGAGTACATGAGGCTGCTGCAGAAAGTGCTAGCCTACTCGATTGAGAGCAATGCTTTCATCGAAGAGAGCCGCCAGCTGCTGTCCTATGCCCTCATCCACCCAGCCACCACACTGGAGGACCGCAACGCACTGGCCCTCTGGCTGAGCCACCTGGAAGAGCGACTCGCTAGCGGCTTTCGCACCCGAGCAGAGCCCTCCTACCACTCGCGTCAGGGCTCAGATGAGTGGGGGGCACCTGCAGAGCTTGGCCCTGGAGAGGCAGGGCCAGGCTGGCAAGACAAACCACCCCGGGAAAATGGACATGTACCCTTCCACCCATCCAGCTCTGTGCCGCCGGCCATCAACAGTATTGGGAGCAACACAAACGCAGGTAAGAGTGTTCCTGGAAGTCATACCTACTTGAAAACAGTCATATGGTCTAACTTCACTCGTTCTGTGGCCTTAGGCAAGGAAGCCTTACAGCCTCTCTGGACCATAGCTTTTTAAATTTTAATTTATTTTTTTTAGACAGTTTTCCACTCTAGCCCAGGTTGGTCCTGCATTTACCATGTAGCCCAGGCTGACCTGAACTCAGGACAGTCCTTCTCAGCCTCCGAAGCCCAGTTGCTGGGATTGCAGGCATGCACTACCATGCCCAGCTTATGTGGTGCTGGGGAACTAAATTCAAAGCCTTGCACTTGGCTAGGCAAGTACTTTAACCACTGTGCTATTCTAGCCCTCTGGGCCATAACTTTAAGAAGCAGTTCACAGCATGTAAACTGGCATTCCCAGAGCTGAGTCCAACCTGCAGACATCTTATACTGAACCCCCACTTTCATTTCATTTTGGTTTTCATTTTTTGTTTTGTATTTCAGTAAATTTGGTGCTTGGTGCAGTGGTTCATACCTGTGATCCTAGTACTTGGGAGGCTTGGATAGGAGGACTACCAATTGAGGCCAGCCTGGGCAACATAGCAAAAGTTATTATAAATCTGATGGTACATGGTTTTCCCCTAAGAAAAGATTTCCTGCTTCTCTTGAACAGTGCAAAGAGAGCCAGGCCCCATAGCACTAGCCTATAATTCCAGCACTCTGGGAGGTAGAGGGCAGGAGAATTCCAAGTTTGAGCGCAGCCAGGGCAACTTAGCAAGGCCCTGTCTCAAAATCAAAGATTCAGAAATGGACTACAGGCTGGAGGAATGGCTCAGTGGTTAAAGCGCTTGTCAGGCACTAAGTACCCAAGTCAATGCCCCAGCACCACAGAAGCGTGATGGCGCATGCCTGTAATCCCAGCACTGAGGAGCCTGAGGCAGGAGTATTGCCATGAGTCCAAGGCCAGCCTGGGCTCCATAGTGAGCTCAGGACCAGCCTGGGTGACAGAGCGAGACCCTGTCTCAGAAAAAGAAAAGGAAAAGAAAGAAAAATGAGCTAAAGCTGGGTGTGGTAGCACATGCCTGTAATCCTAAGCACTGGGGAGGCTGAGGCAGGAGGATTGACACAAGTCCAAGGCCAGCCTGAGCTACTCATGAGTTGAGGACTAGCTTGGACTAGAGTGAGAACCTGTCTCAAAAAAATAAATAAAAATAACAAAATAAAAAATGGGCTAAAGGAGGCTGAGGAATAGCTTAGCAGTTTAAGAGCCTGCCTAGCCAGCTCGAGACCCTGGGTTTGATTTCCCAGCACCCAACATAAGCTGGGTGTGGTGCCACATACCTGTAATCCCAGTACTGGGGAGGCTGAGGCAGGAGGATTGCCATTAGTTCAAGGTTAGCCTAGGTTCCATAGTGAGTGAGTTTATAGACCATCCTGGGCTACAAAGCAAGGCCCCATGTCAAGAAAACAAAAGGGCTAAGGATGTAGCTCAGTTTGAAGGACCTAGACTCAATCCCCAGTACCTTCCTCATTCCCCCACCAATACACACAAATTGAGAAATCCAGACTGGTAGGTCAAGGCCTATATTCCTAGCAGTAATAAGAACTGTGAGTTTCAGCCAACCCTCTAAACTCTGCACATGTGCCCAGCCTGCCTCTGACTCACCCTCCCCTTTGAGCATTTTTAATGTGTGCCTAGCCTGTGACATCCTTGAGTTTGTAACCCCTGGTGGAGGTCAGACACCATCATCTGAGGTCCCTTTCATCTCCCTCCAAATTTTTGTATCATATCAGGTTATGATCTTCTCCTTTTATTTTTTCATTATTTATTTATTTATTTATTCATTCATTTATTTATTGAGGCAGGATTTTGCTCTGTAGTCCAGGCCAGTCCTGAACTCACTATGTAACCCAACTGTCCTCAAACTCAGGGCATTCATTTTTTCTCAGCCTCGTAAGTGCTGGGATCACAGGCATGCACCACTATGCCCAGCTAATTTTTATGTGACACTGGAGAACTGAACCCAGGGCCTTGTGCATGTGAGGAAAGAGCTTTAACCACTGAGCTACGCCCCTAGTCCCTACAGCCTTGTTTCTGAGGAATCTGTAAGTTAGTCTGGATAAAACATAACTCTTGCTGTAAGGCATTAATAATAATAGGGAACATTATTTGAGTATTGACTGTGGTCTGGGTATACTTTCATAAACACTATTTCAGATATGATCTCAGTCCTCATCACACTCATACTGTATGAGTCTCATTTAATAGATGATGGTACTGGAACTCAAAGAGGTGAGGTCATTTATTCATGATCACACATAGAACAAGTGGTAGAACCAATCAAGGTTCATACCAAAACAGTCTGATGCCAGAGCCTGAGTCTTGACAGCTCTGCTGACCTGCCAATAAAATAAACTTGAAAGAGCTCTCTGGGTAAGCACCAGAGGCTGGGTGAGCGGCAAGAGGTGGTATCACAGAGCTTTCCTGAAACGGGTAGTTGAAAGCTAACAAGATCGAGGAAGGTGGCTTTTACAAGCCAGGGCTACAGAGCAAGACCCTGTCTCAAAAAATAAAAATAAAATGTAAAGGGCCAAGTTTCAACAGTGTTGGATAGGAATTTGGGCCAAAAGAGAAAGGAATTGAGTGTTCCACATAAAGGGCCCAGCGTGAGCCAAGGGCATGGAAAGAGATAGTGTGGAGCAGGTGTGGCTGAGATTTACCTGAACGGTAGCAGCAGATAGCTCTTGCTTACCACATGCCTGTCAGCGTTCTAAGGACTTCCTGTGGCAATGGAGGCAGGGGTGAATGAAGTGATCCATCCAAGAGTTCCCAGTTCAGATGTGTCAGAGTCAGGATTTGAACTCAGATCTTAGAGCCATCATCTGGGGTCCTTGAAGGATAGGTTAAAGCTCTTGGATTTCAGGCAGTTTCAGGAAACAGGAAACCATTAAAATATTTTTGAGTGAGAAGCAAAGCTGGGTGGGTTTGGGGTGCTGCCAAGGACAGACCGTGGTTTCTTGGAGAGTGTGAGGCCCTGGGTCTCTGGCCAGCATTCCTGTTTTTATTATTCTCCAACTGTGGCCAGCCTCCACCCCATTGCAGGGCCAAGCAGGGCTCCCAAGGAACTGTATGGTCATTCCAGTCAGGGTAATTTCCTGTCCTCCCAGTCTTGCCAGCCCGCTTCTTGGCTAGGAAGAAAAAAGGAGGAGGCCAGAGGCACCAGACAGGCACAAAGGCCTATAGTGAGGGCTTGCCAGCACCCCTGCCATCCCAAACCCCTAGCCTGTGCATCTTCTTCCAGGAGTCCCAAATGGTCAAGAAACCAGGGCAAGGGGGTCCCAGGACCTGGGGGAAGGTATAAGTAGTGACCCTTGCTTGAGGCTAGCATTATGTTGTGGGCCAGTACACTGCCTGCCTTCTTTCTCATGTGACTTTTTGGCGAGGTGCATTAGTTTTGTCACGGGTGGTGACAGAAGACACTTTGGGGCCTGCGTTAGGCTGGCCCTCCTTTCTGAGCTGGGTATCAGTGGAGCGCTGGCAGGAAATCCAGCCTTTCCATCAGAAGTAAGAACTAGGCTCTCCATCTCTTCCTTCCAGTGCCCTGTGGGAACTGGGGCAGGGACTTAAGCTTCCATCCCGTGATGTCCTGGCCTACCCAGGTCTTCTTGGCTTCGTTGCCTTTTCTTTTTTTTTCACCTTCTGCATTTCTGGTATAGCACTTAGAGGCTCTTAGCGGCCTGTTGTCCTTTGTGAAGCTTTTTAGAGAGCTTCTGGGCATTGTCATACCCCGATCGCAAAGACCCCAGAGAGACCACCAGGAGACCAAGACACGTATTCAAGAGCAAGGAGCCTTTATTCAAGCTTAAGCTTGGGCGGGCCCAAGCTCGGCTTCTCAGATGTCACCAACACAGTGGATCCGTGCCAAGAGCCTTTGCAAAGCAGGGCTTTTATGGGGTAGGGGAAGGGATGGTTACAGCAAGCACGATGCAGGTGTAGCACGTGACCACAAGTACTAATTACAATCCCAAAGCATTCATGGTAACAAAACTGACCATTTGGAATCCGTGGGGTATTCTTTACATCTGGCGGGACCCAATCATGATTTTTGAGAATCAGGTGAGTTTACAAGGCCCACATGGGGTATAAACTGACACTCAGGCCTGTTAACTTTTCTAAGTGCCTGAGCCTGTAGTTTGTTTAGCCTGGGTCTTTCAGGCGTCACGCCCTGCGCCTGATCCTGGGGATGCAGGAACGATTGGCTGCGTTGCCATCCTGTACAAGCCCATAGTCCAGTGCAGGAGGCCGGTCAGTGAAAAAGATAGCAAGGACCAGGCTTGAATCAACAGCAGAGGGGGACCTGAGTGAAGTGTGAAGGTGGAAACCGCTGGTGGAACCTGTTGGGATTGCAGCTACTGGCCTGAAGGCAGAGGTACATGTAAAGGTCTGGGTGCTCATGGGAACTTGCCTTGTCTTGGAATAGACAAAATCAAATTGGAGGGCTAGGGGTGTAGCTCAGTGGTTACAGCGCTTGCCTAGGAAGCACAGGTTCCTGGGTTCAGTTCTCTTAGCACCAAACAAAAATTAGCTAGGCATGGTGGCACACACCTGTAATCCCAGTACTTTGAGAATATTGCTGTGAGTTAGAAGCCAACCTAAGCTATATAGTTTCAAAAAAGAGAGAGTTGGAGAGGCTGGGCTGTGGCTCACTGACAGAGTACTTGCCTCACATGTATAAATAGTAAATACTTAGTGTTAATCTCCAGCTTTTCCAAGAAAAAATTGACTCCCTCTGCTTACCTCAGAAATGAACTGAACAGCTGAGAATATGTTGCCACATGCCTGTACTCTTAGCACTTAGGAAGCTGAAGCAGGAGGATTGTGAGTTTGAGGCCAGCCTGGGCTACATAAACAAGCTCAGTGCTATCTTAAACCATATAGCAAGTAAGGCACTGTCTCAGAACACCAGACAGGACATTTGTGAGGGAAAAGGGAAAGAAGTGGGATGGGGAGAGAGTATGAAATGTCCTGTAGAAGGGCATCTGGGTTCACTCAAAGATGCCACGCCTCATGGCTAGCCCATTTGGACTCAGTACCCTGTGTGACGCCCAATAGCTGGGACACTGAAGAAACAGCTTGTTCGTGTGCTTCCACTGCAGGTACTGATGAAGTGCCTCCTCTGGGCCAGGTGTACTCCTGTACTTACTAAAGATACAGGACAGGACAGGTCCCCGTTGACACAAATCTATGCTAGCAAAGAGGTATAGTTAATAATCAAGTAAAGAGATAACTGGATATGATCATTTCATCATGTTGATAGGTCTGTAATAAATATAAGAATATTGGGAATGGGAAACCGCAGTATAAGATTGAAGGTTCATGGTAGGCCTCAGGGGAGGTGACACTTGAGATGACATATGAGGGAACCAGTTACCAAGATTAGAGCAAGAAGAAAGCAGTGTGCAGCTGGGGTTGGAGTAGTTGCCCAGAGGCCTGGGTTCCATCTTAATAAGCACAACCAAAAAAAAAAATGCAAAAGCTCCTTAGAACAAGCGTAAGTACTCCAGGAAGAAATGGGGTTGGGGGGGGGGGGAGGGCGGGGATGAAGGCTAGAAAAGATTAAACCAGAGACTGGATCATAGGAAGTCATTGGTCACAGGTAAACAGACCCTAGGGCCTGCCTGACTTTTAAGATCTGTGGAAAGGGGGCTGGGGGCATAGCTAATTGGTTAAAGTACTCACCTAGCAAACACAGTGCTGTGGGTTTGATTCTCCAGTATGACATAAACTGAATGTGGTAACACCTGTAATCCCAGCACTCGGGAGACTGAGGCAGGAGGATTGCTGTGAGTTCAGGACCAGCCTAGGCAGCATAATAAGTTCAGGACCACCCTGGGCTACAGAACAAAACCCTGTCCCAAAAAAACAAAACAAAAACAAAAAGATACATAGAGGAGTTTGAATTTTGTTCTGAGTATGAAGGGAGCAATGAGGATTTAAGCAGAGAACAAGCTTGGTCATATTTACCTTTTTTTTAGGGGGAAGGAGAGATAGTCTTGTTCTGTAGTCAAGGCTGATCCTGAACTCTATATGTAGTACAGGTTGGCCTCTAACTTTCGGCAGTACTCTTGCCTCAGCCTCCCGAGTTCTGGAATTACACGCGTACACGACCACACCTGGCTACAGATTTGCGTTGTTAGATGATATGATTGGTCTGAAGGAAAGGGACTGTAAAAAGCAAGAATGAAGGAAAGACACTTGTGAGGAGGCCATAGCGGTCATTTCAGCCAGAGACGCTGAGAATTGAATCATGCTCCTGCCACAGGAAGCAGAGAGGTTCATAGAAGTGACTAACAGCTTGCTGAAGAATTGGGTGTTGAATGAAGAAATGAGCAATATCTGGAAGGCCAGTCATGTCTAACTTGTGTCCCACTGTTTGTCCTTTTTTATATTTTAAGTGAGAGAGAATTGTCATGGGTCTCATAGAAAACAATACAGTTAATACATAAAAGTAAGGGCTGGAGGAATGGCTCGATGGTTAAAACGCTTACTTAGGAAGCGCTAAGTCAAGCGCTAAGTCAAGAACTAAGTATCTGAATTCAGTTCCCCAGCACCACATAAGCAAGGCGTGGTAGCGCACACATGTAATCCCAGCACTCGGGATTGCTGAAGCAGGAGAATCACTGAGTCCAAGGCCAGCCTGGGCTCCATAGTGAGTTCAGGACTAGCCTGGGCTACAGAGTGAGCCAGGCATGGTAGCACACACCTGTAATCCCGGTACTCAGGAGGAGGTTTGCCATTAGTTTGAGAACAGCCTGGGCTACATAGTGAGCTCAGGACCCGCCTAAACTATGGAGTGAGACCCTGCTTCAAAAGAGGGGGATGTTGGCTGAAGGAATGGCTCAGCAATTAAAGCACTTCCCTAGCAAGCGCTGAGTCAAGCACTAAGTACACAAGTTTGATTCCCCAGCACCACATAAGCTGGGTGAGTGATGCATGCCTATAATTCCAGCACTTGGGAGGCTAACACAGGAAGATTGCTGTGAGTCTAAAGCCAGCCTGGGCTTCATAGTGAGTTCAGGGCTAGCCTGGGCTACAGAGCAAGAACCTGTCTCAAAAAAAAAAAAAAAGAGGTGTGGACTGGGGAGGGATGTGTTTCAGTTTGAATGCCTTTGGGTTCAGTCCCTGGTACAGCAAGAGAGAGAGGAAAGGAATAGTGGAAGAATGCAGACTGGCCATGCCAGTGGTGGGCAGGGGCAGTTCTTGTTGAACCCCAGGGTCCCTTCCTCTTGGAAGATGGTGTAGCTGAGTGCCATCTGGCACACACTGGGGGCATGGTCTCTTGAGATCAGATACCCACCCTCATCTCCTCTCCTCCCCTGGCCAGGTCTCCCTTGCCAAATCCATCCTAGCCCACTGAAGCGCTCCATGTCACTCATCCCGACGAGCCCCCAAGCCCCTGGTGAGTGGCCGAGTCCAGAGGAGCTCAGTGGCAGAGCTGCTTTCACCACACCCGACCATGCACCCCTCTCGCCCCAGAGCAGCGTGGCCTCCTCTGGCAGTGAGCAGACGGAGGAGCAGGGCTCCAGCCGGAACACTTTCCAGGAAGATGGCAGTGGTATGAAAGGTATGAAGGATGGGTAGCACTGGGACTCCTCAGAGCTTAGAGGATAGAAAACTGTTTAATAGTCCCCCATCCTCCCCGAGAAGGGACAGGTCTGAGAAGGGTAGATGGTACCTGCCCTTGGAGCTCAAAATAGAGCATAGAGACCCTACGTACATTCTCAGGGACCATGGTCTAACAGGGAGGAGTTCTTAACTCACCCCAGTTAGACAAAGAAACCGTGGCACAAGTAGCTGATGGATGAGGTTTCCAGAAGACTTAAAGAAATCAGTGAGGTCATCCTAGTGTCACAGTGTAAGGTTAGAGTTCTGCCCAGGGGATTCTACTAGGAAAGGATCATAATGGGCAGGCAGATGAAAAGTAGTTTGTAATCCCCATCCCTCCCAGTTTTCTGCAGCTTTTAAAACTGTGGTTTATATCTAGTTCCTGCCCACAACCCTTTCTGATCACCAAGGTCAAACTCCTGACCTTTGACCCTCCCTCCTTTTCCACAGATGTGCCCTCTTGGCTCAAGAGCCTCCGCTTGCACAAGTACGCGGCCCTCTTCTCGCAGATGAGCTACGAGGAAATGATGACCCTGACTGAACAGCACCTGGAGTCCCAGGTGACAGCAAAAGGGCCATCAGGGAGGTGTTGGGGACGGCACCATTCTGTACTACCCTTGCAGCACAAGCCTCCTGTCTCCTTAGTCCCAATTGGGGCATCCCCAAGTACCTCACCTTCCCATTTCCAGCTTCCTGTCTCCTGTCCTTACCATAGAATGTCACCAAAGGGGCCCGCCACAAGATAGCCCTAAGCATCCAGAAGCTGCGTGAGAGGCAGAGCGTCCTGAAGTCCCTAGAAAAGGTAAGGACCTGAAGGGTCTGGTATCCCTATCCATCTTTAAGGCCAAATGGCTGCCACTTGGCACCAGTGAACCAGAGGCTTTGGGTTAGCCTTGATGCCAGACACCTGGGCCACTTCCTCTCTGGGACTCGCTACAACTCAGAACTAACCTCCATGGCCTCAGCTTTGGGGAGCCAGCTCCTTGGGCCCTTGGCAATAGCTAAGGCTGAGGCTGGCCTCAGACTCACATCAGTCCTGTTGTCTCAGCTTCCTGCAAGCTGGTATTAACTTGCATGGGCCTCTACGCCCAGCTGAGTGGACTTTGTGCGCCTGTCTCTGATCTCTTTGCATTTGGTTGTCTGCCTCTGTCTGCATTCCCCTGTCCTTCCCCTTTACTTGCTACTTGCTTTTGAGTACCTCCTTCCCCCTCATTGTCTTCATCTGAATCATTGGTCCCTCCTTGGTGCGTCCATGAGGCCCCAGCATTAGACTGCCTTTCCCTGTGTTCCATGCACCTCCAGTGTGTGTGGACCTAAATACTCGGTGGGCTACAGTGCTTTTGTCTGCCTTCTGTGTACTACCCTGGTGCCATTGTGTCTGCCAACCCTATCCCACCTTTCTTCTTACACATCCTCTGTGCCTTGCTCTGACCTCAGCTATGTTCTCCCTGCCAGGATGTGCTGGAAGGTGGGAATCTGCGGAATGCATTGCAGGAGCTGCAGCAGATCATTATCACCCCCATCAAGGCCTATAGTGTCCTTCAGGCCACTGTGGCTGCTGCTGCTGCTGCTGCCACCCCTGCTGTCAAGGACGGGAGTCGAGGAGAGCCATCACTGCCAGGTGCTGAGCCTCCTCTAGCCCACACAGGCACAGACAAGGTCACTGAGGCCAAGGACCCTCCCGCTGCAGAGAACTACCCACCTCCACCAGCTCCACCTCCCACTGATGGCAGTGAGTCAGCCCCAGCGCCTGTTGCCGATGGAGACATCCCCAGTCAGTTTACACGGGTGATGGGCAAAGGTAAGAGCAGCCAGGGCCTAGCCTGAAATCCTAAAGCCAAAATCTGAGTGCACCCAGACATCAGGGATTAAGTCAAGGTCAATAGTAGGAGCAGAGCAGAGGTTTTTGAAGCCCCCTAGAGCCTGGTGTACCACCAGAAGTTGCTGAGGCTGAGATGACAGCCCTTAAGGCATCACTATCCTGAATAGAGATAGGACAGCACGTCAGAAGAACCTTCCTGCAGTAGAGGATGGACAGATAGGAGGACATAGGTCTAGAGGCTGAAGGTGGTGAAGCTCATGGTAGGTCCACCTTTTGTGTAAGCAGCCACATGGAAGCATAGCCTATGTTATATCTGAATACAGATTGTTTCTCTTTTTTTTTTTTTCTTCAGCACTGAAGATAGAACCTAGAACCTTCACACTGAGCTATATCCCTAGCTCCTTTTTACTTTTTATAATTCTATTTATTGAGACAGTCTTGCTCTGTAATCCAAACTAGTCCTGAACTGCCTGTGTAGCCGAGACTGGTCTCAGACTCATGTAACCCCCTTGTCTCAGCCTTCCAAAGTTGAAATTACGGGCAAGTGTTACCACACCTGGCTCATATTTATGTTGTGCTGAAGATTCAAACTGAGTGTCTTGTGTATGCTAGGCAAATGCTTTAGCTACTGAGCTGTGACCCCCAGCCCCTCATTTGTGTAATTTTTTGAGACAGGGTCTTGCCCTATAATCCGGGCTAGTCCTAAACTCACTATGTAGCCCAGGCTGACCTCAGATTCACAGCAGTACTCTTGCCTCAGCCTCCCGAGTGCTGGGATTACCGATGTGTGCCACCATGCCCATTTTATGTGGTGCTGGGGAATCTGAGCCAGGCCCTTGCACAAGTGAGGCACATACTTTAACCACTGAGCTAGTCCCCAGCCCCCTTTTTATATTTTGATTTTTGAAAGAGGGTCTTGCTAAGTCATTAGGTTGCCTAGTCTAGGCTTGAACTCATGACCCTCCTGTCTCTGCCTCCCAGAGCACTGGGAAAATCCATATATTTTTAACTATGTGATTTGGGACAAGCGACCAAGCCTTTCTGGCCTTTATATTCCTCAGGCTAAAAATATCCACATTAGCTTGACCCGATGGTCCCAGTGTACTAGGAAGCTAAGGCAGGAGAATCACAAGTTCCATCCTAGCCTGGCAATGTAGTGGCTTAGCAAAACTCTGTCTCAGAATCAAACTAAAAAGTAGGCTGGGGTGTAGCTCAGGGAAAACTCAGTGATAACCAATATCAAAAAAAAAAAAAAAACCCACATTGACAAGATTATTGCTGTTGCAGGAGTTAAAATGAGGTATTACTGACTAACTTCACATCTGCCTTGTGTCAGGCACTGTGGTAGGTGCTTTATATACCTAGCTTCATGATAATCCAGGTACTGTTCTTAGCAACCATTGGAACATATCCAGCCGTAATCTCTTGGCCCTCCTTTTGCACCAGCCCACTGGGCTGAAGAGAGTGAAGCATCGTAAGATGCATGCTGGGAACTGACCTACCCCTTCCTTCATCCTGCAGTGTGCACCCAGCTGCTGGTGTCCCGGCCAGATGAGGAGAATATCACCAGTTACCTCCAGCTCATTGAAAAGTGCCTGACTCATGAGGTAAGGCCTTCTCTGGAGCTCCCAGAAGGAAAAGGCTGCCTCATCCTCTAGGGACCAGCATTCTAGCCCAGCAGCCCATCGTCTCACCAGCATTGACTTTAAGGGCTTCTTCTCAAAGCCTTTGTATATGCCTGTCAGTAGCCAACCTGTCCTTCCCCTACTTAGTGCTGACTTTGGTACAGGTCAGCTTCTCATGTCTCTGGCTCTTCTCCCTCACAGAAGGGGGTGGCTTTGCACAGTTAATTTTGTGCATATGTCCTAGCTACTGCGCTGGGAATTCCATGAACACAACCACCTCTGTGCCCAACATGGGCAGGTGAGCATAAACACCTGAGCAGTGAGCAGAAGTTGGGCCTGACAGCAGTACCCCTCCCTCTTCAATCCTAGGCTTTCACTGAGACGCAGAAGAAACGGCTGCTGTCCTGGAAACAGCAAGTGCTGAAGCTTCTCCGGACATTCCCGCGCAAAGCAGCACTGGACATGCAGAGCTACCGGCAGCAGAAGGGGTAGGCGAGCGTCACCTGGGCCTCTGTGGTTGGCATGTTGATACCTGGGGTTGGGGTGGAGGAATAGCACAGGGTTGGATTGCTTGCCTTGCAAGCTCAAGGCCCTGAGTTCGATTCCCCAGCACCACGTAAGCTAGGCATGGTGGCGCACGCTGTAATTCCAGCACTTGGGAACCTAAAATAGGATGGCTTTGAGTTCAAGACAAGCTTGAGCAATGTGGTGACTTCAGGACCATCCTGGAACACAGAGTGTGACCCAGTCTCTAAACAAATAAATAAATAAATAAAAATACTTAGAGGGGTGATTGTATTCTGAGTCAGGTTGAGACTTTCTCAGAAGAAAATCGGAGTGTTACCAATAAAATAAGGGGAGGGCTGGGGTGCAACTCAGTGGCAGTCCATGGGTGAGACCCACGGTTCCACTTCCTGAACTGCAAGAAAGTTAAATAGGATGCTAAACTGGCAAAAACAACAGCACATGTGGAGAGCAGGCCCCTCCCCATAATTTGCCCATGTGCAGATGCTCTGAAAACCTTTATTGCACTAAACAACAAAAATCTTTGTGTTGAACAGTGAATTTCAGAGAACTGCCTGAGTGGACTGTGAAGAAACCTCTTTCTCTGTAGCCCAGGCTGGTCCTAAACTCACTGGTATAGCCCAGGCTGGCCTTGGACTCAGGACAATCCTCCTGCCTTAGCGTCCCAAGTGCCAGGATTACAGGCTTACACCACCACAATACTAGCTTTAGGTGGTGTAGGGAATTGAACTCAGGTCCTTGCAATTGCAAGACAAGAGTTTTACCTGCTGTGCCATTCCTTCAGCCCAAGAAATCTCTTTATATTCCCAGTCTCCGTCCTGAGAAGTACCCTTAGGTCAGGAGGGGACAGGAGTGTGTGATGCAGAGATGCAAAGAATCCTTAATTAGAGCAGTTCCTCTTTTGTCCTGTCCATTGAAGTTGTGGAAGAGGGACAGATGGCCCCCATGTGCCTAAGCTAACATTCTGTCTTCTGTTCTCTTACAGCTGGGCGTTTGGCTCCAACTCACTCCCCATAGCTGGCTCTGTGGGGATGGGGGTGACCCGGCGCACCCAGCGACAGTTCCCAATGCCCCCCCGGGCCCTCCCACCTGGCAGGATGGGCCTCCTGAGCCCCTCAGGCATTGGGGGCGTCTCCCCTCGACATGCTCTCACAAGCCCTAGCCTTGGGGGCCAGGGCCGACAGGTGAGTCTGAAAGTAGAAGCCTTGGTGCTCCCTAGTGTCGGGGTGGGAGGGCTTGGGCTGTGTGTGTCCACATCTCTGCACCTGATCCTTCTGAGGTGGAGGTGGGGTGACGGTCAACACTTGCTAGTTTCGCAGTTCCAGGGTCAGGGCCTCTTCCACACTCACACCTACATTCTCTTTTCCCATGCCCTATGCAGAACCTGTGGTTTGCCAACCCTGGAGGCAGCAACAGCATGCCCAGCCAGAGCCGCAGCTCTGTGCAGCGCACACACTCGCTTCCAGTCCACTCATCACCCCAGGCCATTCTCATGTTCCCTCCAGGTGAGGTACCCTGGGACTCTGCCTTTCCAAACTCCTCAGCTGACCTTTGTCCTTCTGGGTCTCACAGTCTATATCTTCTCTATGGAGCAGTTTTCCTTATACTTCCCATTGTGTAACCTTCTTTCCCTATTAGGGGTGGAGGAGCAGCACAGCAGTTAAAGAGCTTGCCTACCAGCCACCCAGTAAACCGGGCATGGTGGTACACACTTGTAATCCCAGCATTCAGGAGGCTGAGGCAGCAGGATTGCCAACAGTTCAAGGCTAGCCTAGGCTCCATAGTGAGTTCAGGACCAGCCTGGGCTACAAAGCAAGACACTATCTCAAAAAAAGAGAGAACGCTTTTTTTATATTCTTTCTGTTTGTTTTCTCTCAGGAATACCTCCCTCCTCTCTCTAAACTCCCTTCTCTCACTGCTTACTCGCACCCCACCTCCACATCTTTTCTTCCCTACACAGCAATCTTATGCCCTTGTTGACCTCTGTTACTATCTCTATAGGATATATACATATAATTTGTTCATTTGTTTTGAGACAGAGTATCACTCTATAGTTCCGGCTGGTCCTGAACTCTTCTATTGAGCCCAGACTGGCCTGGAATATACAGCAGTTCTCCTTGAGCTTGCTAGGCAAGCACTCTAACCACTGACTTCTACCCCCTCCTACCCAGGCCCTGTGTGGGATCATTAAATTCTCACTTTTAAGGAGTTGAGGGAATATGAAGTTTTGTGGAGGGGCATCTCTCCCATCAGTACACCTGCCTTTTCTCAAAAGCCAGTGACCACATGGGCACAGTGGACTCCAGAAATAGGAGAGCTCTTTGCCTTCTGCTCTCAAGGGCATAGGAGGTCAACTCTTGATGTCATACATCACTGCCACATCAGGAGCAATTCTGTTGGGTTTTTTTTATTCTCTCTTTTGGAGGCAGAGTCCTGCTCTGTTATCCAGGCCGATCCTGAACTCACTGCGGAACCCAGGCTGGCCTTGAACTGACGGCAATCTTCCTGACTCAGTTTCCCAAGTGCTGGGATTACAAGCATGTGCCACCGTACCCAGCTTAGGTGGTGCTAGAAAATTGAGAATTGAACTTGGGGTCTTATGCTTGTTTGGCAAGTGCTCTGACTACTGAGCACCTAGCCTCTGCAATTCTTAGTTTGCAAGATGATGTGGACCCACCAGGGAACCGCATTCGTTGTATTCATCATAGTCACAAGGCTTGACAAATGGTAGGCATCTGTTGGTGTTGCCGAACAAATAGATGGGTGAACAGTTCAGTTGTTACTGAACAAGTGGATGAACTTACCTCTCACATTTTGTTTTGTTTTGCCTTTTTCCCTGCGGTGCTGGGTATTGAGCTGAGGGTTTTCACACTGATCTATATTCCCAGCCCATTTTTTAAGTTTTGATTTTAAGATAGTGTCTTGTTAAGTTGTCCAGGATGGGCTGGAACTTGGGATTCTCTTGCCTTAGCCTCCCGGACTGCTGGGGTTATAGGTCTGCACCACCAGGCCCAGCTGAGAACTCGGCTTTTTACCATTGTGCTATGTATTGAGCTTTATCAGGCAGCTTTCCTACACTACAAATTGAATCGTCCCAGCTCTATATGGGAGGACCCTGATATTCTCATCTTATAGTCATAAGTCTGACATGAGGAAGTGATGTTTTGAGGTTCAAAAGATATTTTTTGGAGGGGGCTGGAGGAATGGCTCAGCAGTTAAGAAGTGCTAAGTACCCGAGTTTGATTCTCCGGCACCACATAAGCCAGGCGTGGTAGCACATGCCTGTAATCCCAGCACTCAAGAGGCTGAGGAAGGAGTATTGCCTTGAATCCAATGCCAGCCTGGGCTCCATAGTGAGGTCAGGACCAGCCTGAGCTACAGAGTGAGACCCTCTCTCCAAAAAAAGTTGTTTTTAGAGATACAGTTAAGGTCTGATAAGCTCTGAGCTCAGGGTTTACATGGCTGTGATGAGAGGTGAAGCTGGAGATGGGGAGCTGGGTCTTCTGAATCCAGAGCAAAAGCATAAGAGTTCCCAGGGGCAGTGAGGAGCTGAGGAAAGGTTTTAAGCAGTGTGAGGTGGGGTCAGGTCTGCCCAGAGGACCAGGCTGCTTACCAGATGCTGGAATAGAAGGTTCATTTAAGAAGCAGTTTGAGGACAAGCTCCATGACTGCTGTTGTCCTTTTCCCCATCTGCTTGGACTTCCTGGATTGTATCCTGTCCAGAGGCATAAGACCAAGTGGGGACAGGCAGGGCTTTAATTTAGCTTAAGCACTATGTACAGAGTACAGTCATGAGGCGTGGGACAGCCCACTGTTGTGGCATATTCCCAAACTGCCCATCGCAGCTTATAGACCATGTCTGAAGTAGGCATAGCTTATGTGTAGCATCCAGGAAAACTCTTGGCTTCATGTCACTTTCTTTGTCTGCAAGTCCCGCTGTGTCTGCTTGATCAAGACTTTGCTGTTGTCTCCCCTCCTTGCTTTGTGACACCCCGAGGCCTGTTGCACTGTCCTTCCTCCCCAGTTAATATCCTCCATTCGTGTGGGTACATACCTCATAAGCTCTTTCTGTCTGTCTCCTGGCCCCTCTCTTCATACAAGGAACCCTTGTTGGCTTTCTCTTCTCTGCCCAGTCTCACCAGTCCTTTACTCACTAGCTCATTTTCTTTTCTACCCAGACTGCCCGGTCCCTGGGCCTGACCTGGAGATCAATCCCACCCTGGAGTCTCTGTGTCTGAGCATGACAGAACACGCCTTGGGTGGTGAGCATTTCCTCTTTCCCTGACCCAGCTCCCACCTGCCCAGCGTCTCCACCTCTGAACTGAGCAACTCAGAGTCATCCTGAGGGTCCCAGGGGAGGCCAGACTCCAGGGAGGGCCCGCCTGAAATGACAGGCTACCTGAGTGCCTTTCCTTGGGCCTGCCACCACCTCCTGATCTTGCTCCCTTCCTCCCTCTCTTACCACAGATGGGACAGACAAAACCTCCACCATCTGACAGGACCCACAGCCCAGCGCACCCATAGGCTCCCCGGGCGGCGGGCGGGGGCCAACCCCCAACAGGCTTCTCTGCGGCAGCGAGAGGGTGGGCTGGCTCAGCTATACAGTCTAATATTTTTCTACTCTCTTACCCCTTTAACTTTTGTTTAACATTGGTACATGCCTTGCTCACTCCCAGACCCCTTGAGGGATCTCTGCTGAGGCCAGGGGACACAGAGGGCAGGGACTGGCCAGACTGCCTGCCCCTGTGTCCCCACCATCCCCACCTGGCCCTGTCCCATCCCTGCCTCCTCCAGACTGCTGACCGCCTGCTTCTCCCTGAGGGAGCAGACTCCCCAGAGACAAACTGACTGCTGCCCTGTGGAGCCTGGGGAGGAGTGAGCAGGGAACACAGCCTGCTCGCCAGGGTATTACTAGAGAGGAGCTGAGGAGAACAGGAGAGCAGGGAGAGGGACCGCCTTCCCTCTGCTGTCCTCTGCCCTTTTTCGTCCCTGTCATCCCTGAGGACAGGATCTACCTTCCTCTCTCACCTTGTTTATCAGAGGTTCTCTACAATTAATTTCTTAGACCTATTTAAGATACATATTTATATAGTTCTTAACGGTTTTTCTCTCTGATCATTCCCTGTCATTTTTAGAATCCCCCAGCCTCTCTCTGAGCCAAGACAGTGGCTGGGGAAGCTGGACTTTATGTGGGGAGAGGGCAGAGCCCCCTCCTCCATACCTCCTCTCCCATCCCTGTTCCCCAGCCCCTGGCTCCCAGATGCAGAGGTTGAAGGTGGGCAGCCAGGGCAGTGGTGAGGTCAGGAAGTCTGTTGCCTTAACATTCCCTTTCCCCATCAACACACCCTTTTCCACTCCTAAAAAAGACTTGGGTGAAAGACTTGAGGGTTAGGAATATGGGAAAGGGGATTGTTTGGTTTTGTTTTTTATCCCTTCCCCCCTTTTCTTTCAGCCTTTCCTACCCCCCATTATGTCATGACCTCATGTAAGTGGAACACTATTACAACCCAGAGGTGCATCCCAGCCAGAGTCACATGGGCCCTCTGGTCCCTGTCCCTGATGAGGGCTTGTGCTGGGATCCAGGTGGAAGGAGGGGATTTGAGGGTTCAAACTGTGGGGAAGCCAGGGTCCCCCATTCCAACCTCCTCTTCCCTCTTAACCCACCCCCCTCACAGGGACATACTCAAGCTTTTCACACCGAAAAGGAAAAAAATGTTATTTTTAGATACATTTTATGAATAACTTTTGTTATGAATATGGCTGGTAACCATTGTGTATGTTATTAAAGATACAAAATGTTGGGAAAAAACAAAAAACCAAAAAAAAAAAAAATTTTGAAAACCACCGCCCTCCCTGCACTACCAACCCATTCCCCAGACCTTCTCTGCCCCTGTCCTTCTGGTGTCTGTGGACCTCCCTCCACTCTGAGCCCAGGGAGAGGGAGGAAACCAGGGGGTAGAGAGGCCCTGGGTGCCTGCCACTGGGTCCCCACCTCCTCTCCCAGTGCCGGGCTGGGTGGGGTGTCAGGTTTATTTATGTACCTCTTGCACACTCATCAACCTATGCAAGTCCCCACCCCGGCCCCTCCATGTTTCTGTGCCTTTGCTCATTTCCCTCAAGCTCCCAGGGCTTCCCTCACCCCCCTCCCACTAGCTGTAGGAAGTGGGATGGGTCACCTCATTTGGAATCAGCAGGGTGCCCCCCTCATGGGACCCTCACCTCTCCTCAGCTGGTTGGTCCCAACCTGTTCACTCCCCCATCAGGGTGAGCTGACCCAGCCTGTCACTGGCAGGTGGTGAGGGACACCCTCCCCCACACAAAGGGAGGTTAGAGCTGCCCCCAACCTGACAGCAGAGTGTGCAGGACGCAGGCGGCCCCACTCTGATGGGCAGGACCCTAACTCCTCCTCCCCCAACAAGACCTCTTCCATGATTTCACCATCCCCACTTTGTGTCCCCCAGCCCCACTGGCAGAATCAGCTTTGAGTAACTGTACAGTTTTTCTCGCTGTTGGAGAAGACTTACTTGTTGGAGTTTCACTTGTTTAATGGTCTGGGCTTATTTTGGAGAAAAAAAAAAAAAGATTCTGATCTTTGTCATGCTTTACTTGATGGAAAATCCCGTGCTTCTGTGCCTTAAGCTGAGGTCCTTGGGCACCTCAGGGGAGTGGGATGGGGAGTGGGGGGACTGGATAAAACAAGTGCTGGAAGGGGAGGTCAAGAGAAGCTGGCTTTATTAACAGCGAAGATTGAGAGGTGGGGAAATGAACAAAGTGAAGGGCTCACAGACCACTGGGAAAGTGCCTTCCTGCTCTAAGAATGGGGTTTGCACCATCGCACTTTGAAAGCCGTGGGGCTCAGTCACTGTCGCTGTCAGCCTCACTGGATTCAGAAGCTGCAGCTTCACTGCCATCCTCTTGGGCTGAGTGCTCACTGCCACTGGGGAAGGGGCTGGCACTGCGGCTCCGGCTCTGGCTGCGGCTCCGCTGCCCGCCCGCTTCACTACCACTGTCCGAATCATTGTCACTGCCACCACGAGCCTGTCCTCTGTCCTCGTCATCAGAGTCAGCATCGTCCTCTGAATCAGCATCACTGCCAAAGATCTCCTCCTTGTCCCGGGCAGCCCGGGCTTCATCCTCGCTGCTCTCTTCCTCTCCGCTGCCACTCTTGTCGCTCTCCTCGTCCCTGCCGCCCTCCTCCCGCTCGCTCTCACTGCCGGAGTGCTCGTCTTCACTGCCCTCCTTCTCACTGCTGCTGCCCTTTTCATGCTCCTCATCTGTGAAGCAGCAGAGTGAGAGACCGAGTTTCTCTCCCTCCCAGGGTTCCCAGGGCCTGCCCTGATCTGCTCCGCTTTACCTGAGCCCCCGGCTTCTTTCTCTTCTGCATCCATCTCCTCTTCCTCTTCCTCTTCAGGTTCATGGTTTTCAAGCTGGGCCTTGCGTGCCTCCTAGCAGCAGGAGTAGAAAGGAGGGGGATGTTCTGTCAGGACTCTGATCCTCCCACCTCTACCCTCCTGGTAGGTACCCTGGGCCAGTGGTGCTTGTTACCTGGGCTTCTAATTCCTTCTCATTCATGTCCCGATGTTTGACCACAAGGAGGGCGTTGGTACCTGACTGAACCCCAGCCTTGGCCCGGCGCTTACTAAGGCGGACCCTGCAAGGAGACAGGTTGTGGACAACAGTGTGGAGGATGTAAAGAGCACCCCCCAAGTGAAGAGTCTGGTCTCACTGGTTCCCCATCAATGACTGGCCTAGAGCATGCACCAGGGGGAATGTTATGTATGTGAGATGACATACAGTATATTCACGTGCTTCTAAATTATGTACCAGCACTTAAAAATCATGAATGTCTAGCTTTAAAAAAAATGGAAACTTACGTATTACTGAACCTTTCTGCCCCTAACACAGCAACATTGCCTGAAACCTGGTGTGGTACTGCTTGGAAGTTGCCAAGAGTTCTAGGTCACCCAGTTCTCTGCCACCTCTTACCTCCCTGGCTATAAGATAAGAATTTGAGATCTGCTTTAAACCAACTCTTGCACCAAGAGCTGTAGCGCACCAGTTAACTTTTGGCCCTCAGAGAATCAATTTGGGGCCATTTTTTTAAAGATAGGTGTTAGGTATTTCATTTAAAACATGCTGGGGCTGGAGGAACAAACAGCAGTTAGAGCAATGGCCTAACAAGCTGAAATACCTGGGTTTGATTCGCCAGCACCATATAAGCCAGTTGTGGTGATGCACACCTATAATCCTAGCACTTAGGAGGCTGAGAAAGGAGAATGCTGTTGAGTTGGAGGTCAGCCTGGACTATAAAATGAGTTTAGGACCAGCCTGGGCTGCAAAGTGAGACCTTGTCTCAAAAAAAAATATTTTTTTTGTTTTAAATATTTTTATATAAGGGGGAAATTGGAACCAGAGGAATGGCTCAGTGGTTAAAGCACTTGCCTAGCAAGTACTCTTAAGTAACCAAGTTTGATTCCCCAGCGCCACATAAACTGGGCATGGTGGCTTGTAATCCCAGCATTTGAAGGCTGAGGCAGGAGGATTGCCATGAGTCTAAGGCTAGCCTGAACTACAGAGTGAGACCCTGTGTCAAAGAAAAATTTTTTTTAATTTAAAAAAAAGGAAAAAAAAAAACCCTGCAGTCCACAGGTTAGACATGACTGTAAAATGCCTCCAGTATTATTACTCTGTGTGTGTGTGTGTGTGTGTGTGTGTGTGTGTGTGTGGCGAGGGATTAAACTCATAGCCTCATACATACTAGGCAGGCACTCTACCACTGAGCTGCACTCCCACTCCCCTCCCCCTTTTGAAACAGGGTTTTACTTAAATTACACAAGCTGGCCTCACTGTAGATGCTCCTGTCTCAGCCTTCTGAGACTACAGGTGTGTACACCACACCTGGCTTGCCCCAGGGTCTAAAGAAGCAAGTAATTGGGCTGATAAGACAGGAGCTTGCAGAGTACCTGGTCTCCAACTCATTGTAGTACACCCCATCACCCTCTCGGAAGATGAAGAAATAGTTCTCCTCATAACCCTTGCTGGCCTTGTTCTTCACATTCCAGTTGTACTCCCGAGCAATCTTGTAGTCATACCTGAAGATGAATGCACAGGGTTAGCCCCACTTTGTCCCTGAGGAGAAAGGCAAAAATTAAACTTCTTGACACCCCTAAACCAAATCAGCCCACGCACACATCATCTGGTGCATAGTCCATCTCTTCTTCTTGGTCTCGCTTTCGTTTCTTCAGTGTCTCTTCCACAGGTAGGAAATAGGCCACAAACTGGTTCCCTTCTTCATCCATCATGCCCCTGAGTGGGAAGAGAGGGGCTGTAAAGGCAAAGGGGAAATGAAGAGCAGGCCTGGGTGGACAGCGGGACCACTGACCTGATCATGGCCTGAGACATCATCTCCAAGGCAGCTGCACCACTCGTGTCCTTGGGGGCTGGGTCTGAGTCAAATATTACCTGGGCACATGGGTTGATCCACATCTAGGGGGGTGAAGGATGCTGGGGTTAGTCTGGATTGGGCAGGCATGGAAAGCTAATGCCTGTGCTTTCTCCTCTGGGCCTGACCTTAAAGTCTGGGAAGACAGGCATGACCTCCACTGGTGTCACTCGGGGCTTGCTGTAATGCTGGGAGATCTGGTGGGGCAAAAGCAGAGTGAGGGGAGAAGACCAGAGCCACACCTTTGTCTCTCCCTAACCCAGTCTCTCAATTACCGATTTCTGAGCATCTTCAAAAGTCTTCTCAATGGCTGTGATCTGGCTATCCCTATCTTTATATATTTCTTCCTCGGTGAACTGCTGCTTCACAGAAACCCCAATCCTACAAGTGAACAGAAAGGCTTTTAGGGACCTGTGGATAGACTGGAAATCTCCACCTTCCTGTGTGCAACTTACTTGACCTCAGGCTTCTCATTGGAGATGCCATAGCGGTTGAACTCCGTGGAGATGTACTCTGTCTTACGCATCCATGGAACCACCTTTGCATGCTGCTGCGATCTGGGGTAGAAGATCAAGCACCTCAGGACTCCGTGTAGGATGTCCTTCTGCTTACAGAGCCAATACTGGTCAGACCCAGTACCCACTCGGTACCTTCTCACCTCTTAGAGCTGGTGGGAGCCTGGATTTCCTCTTCTAGAAGCTTCTCATCAGCTGGATCCAGAAGAACTAGAGAGTGAGGGGACAGGAAGACCATGAGGGAAGCCCAGGCCTGGCCTTGGCTGGCCTAGATGGCCCCTTCCTGGCTCCCCACGCACCATTGGGGTCGATGCGGTAAGTATCAGGGTTGATGAGGTCGATGGTGACCCCCAGGTCTGGCTCAGTCAGGAGGTCATGCTTGTGTTGTTTCTCCAAGGAAGTTGCTTTGTACTGGACAAACCTAGGTGGGGAAACAAGTCAGTCTGGTCACGATTCCAGCTTCTCCACCCGCATCCCTGCTTCCCAGGTGTTTCCCTGGGGAGAAAATCAGACTAGAATGCCTATCCCCAGTTTGGGAATCAAGCCAGATTCTTGGTGGGGACACAGACACTGCTTGTGGACATAGACACTGCTTGTTCCAGCAGTTGTTGGGTGAGTGGGAAAGAGACAGACAGTAAGTGTGTATGTGTATGGTGGTGGAACCTGGCCCTCACAGATCCCCAGAATTTTTATTTTTTTACATTGTCTCACTAAATGACCCAGGGATGGCTCAAAATTCTCTTGATTCAGCCTCCCAGGGTGCTAGTATTGCAGGTGTATGCTGGCTCATCATGCGTGGCTTTATTAGCTTTTTGTAAAGTACTGGTGATTAGAAACCGGGGCCTCACACATGCTAGACAAGTGCTTCTCTACTGTTTACACCAGAAATTGTTTATACGTTTTGAGACAAGGTCTTGCTACGCTGGCCTCAAACTTGGAGTCTTTGAGCCTCAGCTTCCTCAGTAGTGGGCAACAGGTGTGTGTACCACTGCACTGAGCCCTGTCTGTTAGTATTTTATTGAGCACCTACTACAATGTGCTGTGTAGGTACTGAGCTACACCCTGAGGAGAGAGCAGTCTATGACACAAGCAATTCTTTCATACCTTCAAAGAATTATTTCTGATTATATTCTGAGCATATTCTTACCTGTTCTGGTCAAAGGGGTAGGTGATGAACTTGGGGTCAAAGGGAATGTCAGGGAGGCTGTTGCAGTACTTGACACGGCAGACCACTCCAGACCTAGGAAAACAGCGGCTCAAAACCGGGCCCCTCCGCCCTACTGCTCCCTGCTACTTCCCACTCCTCCTGGGAAAGCACGACGAGGCTCACCTCTCAGGCAGAGTCCTGTGGGAATTCGGCCTGGTGAGGGAAAAGAGAGACAGTGATGCAGAGTGAAGGAAAAGAGTTGACCGAAGTCTCCGAGCGGGTGGAAGGAGGGGTGGCGGATAGTCTCTAGTGATGTGGATACTCCGAGTGCCTTAACAGGCCTCTAACTCTCCAGTCGTTTTGGAGAAAAGTGTCTCCGAATGCTTAATGAACGAGCCAAGTGTTCAAATATCTCTGGTAGAGATGTCTTCCTTTACTAAAGAGCCACGTAACTCAATCGTTTTGGGAAAAACAGTCGCCAAAAACTTGACTGGAGGGACCTAAGGGCAAGGGAGTAATTCCTGAATTCCATAACGGGGAAGAGAGGGCAACATCTGCATCTCGAAAGAAACCCGCTCCCTCCGTCAAAGGTGCGCGCTCCGTTGACGTCATGGGCACACCTGGAGGCCTGTGACATTGTAAGCAGACACCTGCACCTGATCCCCAACCTTACCTGGCTGAAGCCCGGGTAAACACGGAGGAAATTGGTAAAGCCAGGTGTCTGGGTGCCTACCTGTGGCCTTCTTCCCGCTGGGCCTGGGTCTGGATGGTGGGCGCCATAGCGACGAAGCGACGGCAGCCCGGAAGGGGTCCTCGCTGCGCCGCGGGTGGACGCGAAGGGGTGTGCCGGCTTCAGTGGCCGCCTGCTCTGAGGCAGGACTCGTCGGCGCCGCTTCTGAGGCGGGGCTGGGATGAGATGATCTAGCGGGAACCGTTCCGGGAACAACTCAGGTAACGCGCAGGCAGCGCAGGGGACGGACTTCTAGTTCACCAACTGCCGCCAAGACCCGAGGACCCGACCTGTCGCCTCGGGCCGCGAGGCATCCTGGGAGATAGAGTCTGGATCAGAGCCACACACGGACTGGCCAGCTTTTGGGTACAGGGCGGAGCGAAGGACAAAAGACGTTTTATTATTGGTGAAAAATTGACCCTGGATGTCGGGTTTCTAAGTGAAGCGGATAGCTATTCTCTCCTTTCATTGGCTAAAATTGTCCGGGAGGCGGAGCTCAGGGCGAACAGGGCCTATCTACAGCTGGAGCAGCTGAAAAGAAACCGAGACGCACTTGTGACGCAGTTCCGGTACCCTAAGCGAGAAAAAATGGCTGCGCCCCAGCAGCAGGCTTCAGCGGCTTCCTCAGCTACTGGCGTATCGGGTTCAGGCTCGGCCGGTGGCCCGGGTTCCCAGCAGCAGCAACCGCCGGCACAGCTGGTGGGACCTGCCCAGGGCGGGCTTCTGCAGCAGCAGCAACAAGACTTCGACCCTGTGCAGCGCTATAAGATGCTTATCCCGCAGCTGAAGGAGAGTCTGCAGGTGATTGACCGACCGGAGCTGCGAGACGCAACTGGGACTTGGCAGTCTGACTCCCTAGGGGGTGCTGAGGGGCTCCTTAATTATGGAGAGGTCGTAGGCAGGAAAGACGATTAACGCTTTTTCTCTTCTGTGAGGCCACAGGGAAACCCTGCGGGTTGGCAGTGTGGTATAAAGCGGGCACCAGTGTAGATGTTGCAGTTGGGATCCGACGGAACCCGAGTGGGAGGGTGGTTAAGAGAGATGCCGGCTGCGGTTCCCCAAGCCTGAGGAGAAGATGGGCCCGTGCAGAGGTACCAGAGGTACCGCGCGCTTCGTGGATGATAATTATGTCCGCGAGATTATTGGTGAAACCTCAGATGAGAGTGGACTTCTGGGAAAACACAGGTGGAGATTATCATGGAAATGCGCATTATCCCTCCGCAGTGTCAGGAGTGGTGATGCCAAATGAAGAGGCTTAAGGCGATGGATCCCAGGAACAGGGTAGAGTTAACGAAGGTATCCCGTTCAGTCTCTCCATCTCCCGTCCCTTTTTTCTTTTAACTAGACCTTGATGAAGGTTGCAGCCCAAAACTTGATTCAGAATACTAACATTGACAACGGAGAGTGAGTACAGCTTGCTTCTACCAGGATATCCTATCTCCCAGCCTTAGAAACTCCTTCCCCAGGCCCCATACCTCCTTATTTTCAAGCCTGGCCTCTATCTCCTGGGCTTTTGCTAGATTTCCTGATGGGTTGGGTAAACACTGATGTCCCCAAGACTAGGAATCATTCTTCAGTCATGCTTTTCTGCTGGGCTGTAGAAAGAGCAGCGATGGACCCATGCAGCGCTTTGACAAGTGCCTAGAGGAGTTCTACGCACTCTGCGACCAGCTGGAGCTCTGCCTGGTGAGTGGTCTTCTGAGTACTCAATGGCCACAGCTCTAACTCAGTCCCCAGGATTTTCAAGACACCTCATTTAGGCTGTCAAATAACTGACGAGGCACCTTCTCAGGACCAGACCTATGCCTCAACAAACTACTACTGGGGACACAGTCTTGTCTTGATCCTTGCCCTTACAGGTCCTCCAATTCAGTAGAGGAAAAAATATAAACTGAATTAGGGACACCTCAGAGTGGTGAAGGCTGTGATGGGATAAGTGTAGGCCAGAAGAGGGCCATGAGGAGGGATGTAGAGGAAAAAGGGTCAGAGCTAGGATGGGGGAAGTTCCAGAGGATGTGGAAACCTGAAGTTGGGGTGAGAGAGATAGTGGCTCAGGGAAGGCAACTCAGAGAGCAAAACTGGAATAAAAAAACAGAAGAGAGAAGCTGGGCGTTGTGGTACATCCCTGTAACTGCAGAACTTGCCAAGAGTTTGAAGCTAGCCTGAGCCATATAGTGAGTTCAGGACCAGTCTGGATTATAGAATGAGACCCTGTCTCTACAGAAATAAAAAAGAAAGAAAGACACTGGGATGCTAAAACAGGAGGATTGCAGTGAGTCCAAGTCCAGCCTGGACTCCACAGTGCATTCAGGACCAGCCTGGGCTACAGAGCAAAACCCTGTCTCAAAAAAAAAAAAAAGAAGAAAGAAAAAAGGAAAGAAAGATAAGAGGCAGAGCCAGGTGTGGTGGTATGCACTTAATCCCAGCATTCCTCTGGGGAGCTAAGGCAAGGGATTTGCAGATTGGAGCCCAACCAACACCCTGTTTCAAAAGGTAAAAAACAGGCAAATTGCCATTTCTGTTTTAATTAGAGTTGCTCAGTGAAAGCTGAAGAAGGGGAGAGAGAGATAGGAAGAGAGAATCAGAGAAGCAGAAGTGGGAAAGACCTGGGTTTGATCTCCAGTACCAAAGGAGAGAGAGATGCAAAAGTTGAGAGGCAGATGTGACTTAGAACCTCAAATCAGACAGCTTACCTGTGAACTTTGAGCCTTGGCCTTGAGTTTCTTCTTTGTAAAATGGAATTTCAGGAAAAACTCTCCAAGATCATGAATGAGGCGTATGCCCATACTCAAAGGCATACAATGAGTGTTTCATGTAGTGCCATCACCATCACTCCATATTAGGTTGTGTTAGTTTAGGTTCCTTTCAAAAGACAGAATTTACAGATCTTAGCACAAAAAGGTATATTACGAAGGCTTACCAGTCCAATGATAGAGGTGGTCCAAGGTGGCTGCTCAGCCAAGCAGTAGATCTCCTGTCTGGGACTGCAGAACAGCCGGTGAGGTGAGAATCTGCTGTAGATCTCAGGTGAAGATCGGTGACTGAAAGGCAGCAACAGACAGACAAGCACAAGTCGAGACTGGAGCGAATCTGTGCTGACAATCTGCAGCATCCATAGAGAATCACGAAGGCGAGAGCTTTCCCAGAGGAAGAGCCAGGCAATTGTCCCTCTTCCTCCTTTTTATACCGTTGGAGTTCCAGTTGGCCTTCCCACATCTGGATGGGTGCTCTTCTCTCATTGGCCAGCTCACAAATGACTCTCACACTAATCCCAACAATTTCTTGAACCCCAGTCTAGGGTGGTTGACAAATCCTAATCCTACCGGAGGTATGGGTCCTAATTCCATCAAGTTGACATAAACCCATCAACGGACCCATTGGTATTAAAGAAAGGCAGAGTTTAAGAAGCTATTAGTGGTAAAATAGTGTTCCATACACAAGGAGCATTTTTGTTTTAAATCCCTTTTAGGGATGCTAGGAAATTCAGTTTGGCTGAGGTGTATAGTAGGAGCGGAGCTTGGTGGGGGGTGGGGGTACATGTGTATGTGACAGACTGGGGACTGAGTCCAGGGCCTTCACAGTGAGCTAAAATTGCCAACTCATTTTTAGTTTTGACTTTGAGACACGGGCCTGTAATCCTAGAGCTCTGGGAAGCTGAGGCAGTAGGAGCACAAGCTTAAGCCTAACCTGGGAAATTCAGCAGGATCCTGCCTCAAACTCAAAAGTATGATGGGGTGGGGATATAGCTCCGCACAAAGGCCCTCAGTACTAGAAAGGAAAGAGGGAGTACCTAGAAGGAGCAGCCAGAAAAGTCAAGGGGAAACGTAGGACTGGCGCCATCAGAGAAGCCACTGTCAGTGCCAAGCCTGAGGTTAAGGCAGTAACTTAACAGTAACTGATATTACTTAGTTAACACTTGTAACACTCACCGGGGCTGGAAGAATAGCACAGTGGTTAAAGCATTTGTCTTGCAATCAAGCGCAGGGCCCCGAGTTCAATTCCCCAGCACCACATAAAGTTCGGTGTGGTAGCGTGAGTCCAAGGCCAGCCTGGGCTACAGAGCAAGACCCATGTCTCAAAACAACCTCACCAGGCCCTCTGTCTTACACCCATTCTCATTGTTCTTACCTTATGAGATAGGGGGGGTGGTAGTTTGATTGGGAGGGGTGGGGGGGGTGTTTTGTTTTTCTTTTTAGGAGAGGTAGTTACTAAACCCATTTTCCAAATGAGGAAATTCAGGCTCAGAAAAAGAGCAGGAGCTAAATACCACAGGTCATCCAGCCAATTACTGGTAGGACTAGGTTGTGATTGCAAGACCTTGAGTTTTCATGCCAAGCGAGCTGCCCCAGGCCGGTCTCAGGAAGGGTGTTGTAGGAGCTGCATGTACCTAGATTGAGGCTGACGTTGCATCCTTGCCTGCCCTCTACAGCGCCTGGCGCATGAGTGCCTGTCACAGAGCTGTGATAGTGCCAAGCACTCTCCAACACTGGTGCCGACGGCCACCAAGCCAGATGCTGTGCAGCCTGACAGCCTGCCCTACCCACAGTACCTGGCGGTCATCAAAGCCCAGATAGCTTGTGCCAAGGACATTCACACCGCCCTGCTGGACTGTGCCAACAAGGTCACAGGCAAGACGCCTGCACCGCCTACGGGTCCTGGGGGTGCCCTCTGAGGTGACTAGGCTGGGAGCAGAGTGGGGCTGGTGCTGTGGGGGGAGGGGAATATCAGAGGGAATGAAGAGTGGTCTAAACCAAAGCAGTGTAATCTAATTTATTCCCACCTGAACACTGTGGCCCGGGCCGGCAGGGGGCAGCAGAGGCCAGCAGGGAACTTGCAGGGTGGGTCCCGCCTCTGCACCATCCCTGCCAGCTTCTTTCCCTTGGCTAGTTTGGACTTGGAACTCTCTGTTGGGATGACCTCTGTTCAGAGGCCCTGCCCCTGCCTGTTCCGGGTGTGGCTCCCCAGCCCTCTGCCTCCTGTCCTTTGGGCCTCAGATGTCAGTAATCTCTGCTCTGTCCTCTGGCTCTTCCTCTGTGTCCTGTGTGACTTCCTTGTCTCTTCCTCTTTTTTTGTTTGTTAATTCTTTTTTTGTTGAGACAGAGTCGAAGTATGTAATACACCCAGGCCGGCCTTGAATTTTATATTTTATTGTATATTTGTACTGGGGATTGAACCCAGAGCCTGTGAACTACATCCCCAGCCTCTTTTGTAGCCAATTCTGGTGGCACAGGCCTGTAATCCCAGCACTTTGGGAGGCCAAGGCAGGAGGATCTAAGCTTCAGCCTAGGCAGTTTAGCAAGACCCTGTCTCAAAATCCAAACCAAAAAAAAAAAACTGGGCTGAGGGGCTATGGGTGTAACTCGGCAGTCAGATCCCCTAGCAGCACATAGACTGGACAAGCTGACAAATGTAATCACCACAGTCAGGAGGCTGAGGCAGGGTTACCATGTCCTTAAGACCTGCCTGCGCTACAAGGTGAGTTGTGAGCCAGCCTGGACTACAGAACAAGGCCCTGTCTCAAGGGGTGCGGGGAGGGGTACAGGAAGAATAGCAGAGTGGTTAGCAAGTGCAAGGCCCTGAGTTTGATTCCCCAGCATTACATAAATGGAGTGTATAATCCCAGAACTCTGGGAGGCTTGAGACAGGAAGATTGCTGTGAGTTCAAGGCCAGCCTGGGCTGTGTAGTCAGTTTAGGACCAGCCCAGACTGCAGAGTGACACAAAAATAATTTTAGTTTTTTTGTGGTACCATGGATTGAGCCCAGAGCCTTCACACTGAGCCATATCCCCAGCCCATTTTTATTTTTGATTGTTTTTTTGTTGTTGTTGTTGTTGTTGTTGTTTTGTTTTTGTGGGGTTTTTTTTTTGAGACGGGTTCTCTGTTCCTGTAGCACAGGCTGGCCTTCGACTTAAGGCAATCCTCCTGTCTCAGCCTCCCAAATGCTGGGATTACAGGCATGCGCCACCATGCCCAGCTTATGTGGTGCTGGGGAATTGAACTCGGGTACTTAACACTTGACATAGCACTTGCTAGGCAAGTGCTTTAACCGCTGAGCCATTCCTCCAGCCCGGATTACAGGCAAAGATCACTGCATTGTGACTTTTTGTCTGTCCCTAGTTCTGCTCCCATTCCTCTGTGTCCCTGCGGTTCCATGTCTCCCTGTCCCTGTCATCTTTCTGCCGTCTTCTGCCCCCAGCTCCAGATTGGTACTCTTATGACCCCCACATTACATGGGGCTAGGGTAAGGTGCTTTGTTTTCAGGGACCACAGCCAAGCTCAGTGTACCCCAGCACCTCCTTTTCATCCCAGCCACCAGGGTCCTTGGCTGAGAAAGGAGAAGTAGAGGGTCCAGGCCCTGACCTCAGCATGCCTGACTTGAGAGCAGCTCGGCCCCCGCCTGTCCCCAGGCGCTGCGTCAGCGGAACTCCAGTGCAGGGCATTGTGTAATCTGTGGGGCAGCCTGGCCCAGCTGGATACTTGCATCCCTGTATTTTTAGCCCCAAAGGAGAAGTGAAAAGGCCCAGGCAGGGTGAATCATCAGTCCTGGGGAAGAACACAGCTCCGGGAAGCAAGCATGGGGAGGGGGCTTCAGGGAGGGCATGCCCCACAGGCCCTCTGGTAAGCTCAGCCATGGCCCTCAGGCCCAGGCAAGTGCTGGGTGGAACAACCAGCCCAGGCCCAGCTGTTGGGGTGTGAAAGGCCCAGTGACTCAGCCCAGTTCAGGAATGCCCCATCCAACACCTCTGGTGCCCTGGTTCCCATGTCATCACCCAGAGTCTCCTCTCTGGATCCCATGTCTGCAGAGAAAGCCTTGAACCATGGAGATGGGTATGAGTCACCCACAGCCCAGTCCCTACACTGGGAAACTGGAAAGTGGCCAACTGTAGGTGCAGGGTGGGGGGTGTATACACATCTTCAGCATCTCCCCAGCCATTCCCTGTAATGTCACAGCACATGGGCCAAGAAGGCAGGCAGAAGCAATCTATGAAATGCCTCCACACCTACATCAGTATCTGAATAACAGACTGTGGCCCTGCCAAGTCGTCATAAGATTCACCTAGTCCGTGTCACCTGGGTACCCTCACACATCTCCTTAGCCACAGTTGGTCTCTGATAGCAGTCATGTTTCTGCCAAAAAGGATGCAGCTACCTTACATGCAACTGAAACCATTCTCACGCTGTCAGCAGCAGGGCCCACCAGCTGCCTCTCTGGGGACACATGACATATACTGGCAGACATGTCGGTCCTTGAGCAAAGTATAAGAAGACAGGTACAGGGGGCTGGAGGAGTAAGTACCTGAGTTCAATTCCCCAGCACTTGGGAGGCTGAGGCAGGAGGATTGCCATGAGTCCAAGGCCAACCTGGGCTCCATGGTGAATTCAGGACCAGCCTGGGCTACAGAGCAAGACCCTGTCTCAAAAGAGACAGGTATAGCTGGCCCTCTGAGGGTGTGTCAGCAAGACAGTGGCTTACACTGGTAGGGGCAGAACATCCCAGAACCCAGAGGACGCAAGACCCAAGCACTTAAAAAGTCATACCCAAGGAAACACAGTGCCTGGTGGAGCAGTGGCTGCACATTCAACAGCCCCACGAGGGAAGATGGGGCATCGGGAGGCTAGAGTAGTTAGCAAACGCTTGCTACTGTTTTGAGAGCCAGGCCCTGGATTCTTGGAGCTGTACTAGTCACAGTGTAATAAAGTAACACATGGAAGATGCCAAAAGTTCCCAGAAGCAGCAGAGAAGTGAAATAAAAGTTGAGCGCTTTCATGTGGTAGTTGTTTTTTGAGTATTCCCGATATCTAGATGATATATATTATCTTTTTTATGGTACTTGGGATTGAACTCGGGGCTTTCCCACTGAGCTATATCCTCAGTCCCTTTTTCTTGTTTGAGACAGGATCTCACTAAATTGCCCAGACTGGCCTCAAACATGAGCTCCTTCTGCCACAGCCTCCCAGATGCTGGGATGACAAGCCGCCTGCAACACCAGTTTCAGCTTTATTACTTGTTAAACTGATGACAAGTTTATTTAAAATTTTTTGAGGGGGACTGGGGCTGCAGCTCAGTGATTACAGCACTTACCCAGGAAGTGTGAGGCTCCAGGTTTGATCCCTCAGCACCACGTACTAACTGGGTGTCGTGGCACCCACTTGTGACCTCAACACTGAGGAAGGCAAGGCAGGAGCATTACTTTGAGTTCTAGACCATCCTGTGTTGTGGTCCACTTGTCCTAGAAGGGAGGAATGGACAAAAAGACGCAGACGAAAGACACACATATAGGGGAAGACTGCAGCAACAAGAGACTGCGCTCTTTATTTTTATAGGTCCCTAATCCAGCCCCCTCTTACTCACTGACCTTTACCCTAATTTTGCCTTGCATCTCTTATTAGACCATCTAGCTTTGTTATCTAGTCAAGGAGCCTCAGAGTCTGCCATAGTCTGCCTGCATTTGTTTGCCACAAGTCAAGAGAGGCCCTCATTTGCAAGAGACCTCTAGCCCTTCCCATGTGCAGGCAGTGGCTCACCTTGGATGGCAAAACAAGGATTGTCTGAGACCCCAAACCCTTCCTGTTTGCAGGCAAGGGCCCCATCACCTCAGACTGTAAAACAAAGGACTACCTGAGATTCCAAGTCCTTCCTGTTTGCAGGCAAGGTCTCTTCATCCCAGGGGCAAGACAAAGATATCTGTCTCCATTGAGAGAACAGAGTCAAACTCCAGACTAGTTTAATTATTTAAGCTTTGGTGGTCTGTGTCTTTAATTCTTGGTTCCCTTCAATCCTGGGCTATATAGTGAATTCATCCTGAAAAAATTAAGGGACCTGGAGGAATGGCTCAGCGGTTAAAGCACTTGCCTAGCAAGTGCTACATCAAGCACTGAGTACCCAAGTTTGATTCCCCAGCACCACATAAGCCAGCCGCAATGGCTCATGCCTGTAATCCCAGCATTTGAGAGACAGGAGGATTGCTGTGAGTCCAAGGCCAGCCTGGACTAGAGTGAAACCCTGTCTCAAAAAAAAAAAAAAAATTAAACATTTTAGGGGGCTAGGGTATAGCTCAGTGGCGAACCATGTGCTTTGCATATGTGAGATCCAAACTTCGATTCTTATAAAAACATTAAAGATGGTACAAACCAGGGCAGACAGCCCAGACCAGTAATCCCAGAACTCTTAGGAGGCTGAGACTGGAGGGTTACAAATTTGAGCCTAGACTGAGCTATTTATTGACTGAGCAAGACTTTCCTTGTCTTCAAAAACAGAAGGTTGGAGATGTAGCTTAGTACAAAAGCCCTAGGTTCAATCCCCAGTGTTGAGTATTGTGGGGAGGGGGCAGTCTTGACAGAGGTCAAGGAAGGTCATACTGAGAAGGTGACGGAGCAGACTTGAAGTAAGTCATGTGCATGTCCTGGTTACGAGCACTCCAGGAAGGGGAACTGCAGCGTAAAGGCCTTGCAGCAAGAATCTGCTGGATGGCCGCTCCAACGATGAGTGGCTTATGCCATCACAAGGAAGCAGAGGCATGTCACAGAGGTTCTTCTTGAGAACTTGGCTTTGGCCAGAGTTGGCCCCACAGGGTCCTTGTACAGCCTGGTGCGCAGCGCTACCCCAGAGAGGGGACATGTATGAGAGAGACTGCCACTGCCCTTCAGGCAGAACCTGGTGGTATCGGCCTCCAGCCCAGCACGCCAAAGGCTGAGACAAGTGTATAGTGAGAACAAGCCCTGCCTGGGCAATTTAGCATTACCCTACTTGAAATCAGAAATAAAAAATGAACTTGGCGGGCTGGCAGAATAGCACCGCAGGGTGGCGGCGCATGCTTGTTATTCCAGCACTTGGGAGGCAAGGGAGTGCTGTATGTTAGGCACCAGCCTGGACTACAGAGTAAGACCTCACCTATAAAAGGAGGGATGGCACAGTGGTAGGCGATGAGTTCAATCCCCAGCAACACATAAGCCCAGGCATGGTGGCGCATGCCTATAATCCCAGCACTGGGGAGTCTGAGGCAGGAGGACTGCTGTGAGTCTAAGGCTAACCTGGGCTACATAGTCCAGGAGCAGCCTGGGCTACAAGATGAGGCCCTGTCTCAAAAAAAAAATAAAGGATTTGGGGCTGGAGGATTGGCACAGCAGTCAAAGCACTTGTCTTGCAAGCACAAGGCCGAGTTCAATTCCCCAGCACCACATAAAGCTGGGTATGGTGGCAAACACACTCCAGAGGCCAAGGCAGACAGATAAAGACAGTCTTGAGTCCAAGGCCGGCCTGGGCTACCTCAGTGAGTTCAGGCCCAGCTTGGGCTACAGAGCGAGACCCTGTCTCAAAAATAAGAAAAAGGATTTGGAGCCAGCCCTGGTGGCACAGGTCTGTAATCCCAGCACTCTGAAGGGCTGAGGTAAGGGTCACAAATTCAAGCATAACTTTGTGACTCAGCAAGACCCTAACTCAAAGTCAAAACTGAAGGATGGGGACTGGGATGTAGTTTAGTCCTTAGGGTGCTTGCCCAGCAAATTCAAGACCCTGGTTTAGATTCCCCAGCACCACATAAACTGGGCATAATGGTGCATGCCCATAATCTCAGCTCTTGGAAGACTAAGGAGGTGTGCCATGAGTCCAAGGCCAGCCTGGCTGTACAGTGAAACCCTATATCAGAAAAGAAAAATGAGCCCAGCTCAGTGCAGAGGCCCTGAGCTCAACCCCCACTACAAAAAGAAGAAAGAGGATCTGAGATGTAGTGTAGTGGATGACTCAGGGCTCAATTCCCAGTACCACCAAGAAATAAAAATGACCAGGGTGGTCACCCTGGCATACTACACCCACCCTCAGGAGAGACTAGCGTGTCCCTGGAGGCCCTATCCATCCACAGTCCCATAAAGGGACTGCAGAGAACCACTGAACCAGGTAAACACAAACAACCCTCTAACCACCACTTAACCCGCTATCTCCCCATCAGCTTCGCCTAGGAGCTGACTCAGCCCTGCCGAGTTCAATGGCAGTGGCTGGGGACAGATAAGATTGCCTGGCACAATGAGCTTCTCAGGTGCGGTGTGTACACGTCTGCTCAGCCCACAGGCAGACACGCAAGCTCTCCCATCACGTGAACTGTCAACGTCAGGCGCCAAAGTTCACCAGTTTCACTGCCTTCTGACTTGGCCACAAGTGGAACCACATCCAGAGGCGGCCACCGCACTGTCGTGCATATGGAGTCCCAAAGACCCTCTGGATAAGGACCCAGACCTAGGTGAACACTCACACCTGAGCCCCACCCGCAGTCCCCTGACGCTGACACACTCAGCTGTAGGCACAGGTCCTCAGTGCCACCTAGGCACCTGCGAGCAGTCACACTTTGTGGCTCCAGCTCCGACTATGGCTCAGAGGTAACAGATGTTTAGCGGCCGTGTCACAAGGCCCCAGAGCCAGCCACAGCCCCGGTTTCTGCTATCTACGCTCCATATCAAGACGGTTAAGTGCACGCGGTACAGGGGTTCCACACGTTTCTTCGCACAGCACAGCTGTCCCGCGGCGTGGCAGGGACAGGCACACTCGTGCCCACACCTACCTCCCTAACTGCACACCGGCCCGCCCCCACACACAGGGCCCTCACGCCGGGCACGCACGCACTGAGCCCTCGTGCCCCAGTACAGAGCCCCGGCCCGCCTCGGCTCTCACACCCCCGCGTTTCCCGTCCCGGCTTGTTTTTCTGGAAACTCTGCTCTCCGTTCTCCTCCCCGCCCCCCCTCCGCGGCCGGAAGCGCGCGCTGTATTTTTAGCCTCTCTGGTTTCCGCCCCTTTCCCCCCACCACCACCACCCCTCCCCGCCCTCCCGGGACCTGGCCGGTGTGCCCGCCAGGGACCCGCCGTCTCCGCCCCACCGCCATTCCAGAGGGGATTCCCGGCCGCCGCTCGGGCCGCGGATTTTCCCGCTGGCTACGTGGGGAGTGAGGAGGAGTCTCGCCCTGAACTTCCCCCTGGCCCAGATGTCCGATGCGGGAGAGGTGGGGGGCCTTGGGCCTGATTCCGGGGTCTGAGGGAGAGGTTCTTAAGACTGGAGAAGCAGGGAACTTGGCTTAGTGATCTAAGCCATCTTGAGAGAGGAGGGGCTGGTGTGTGCGGTGCCTTGGGCCTGGAGTCCCCACACCGCCAGGCGGAGTGAGGCAGCACTGAGTTCAAGGCCAGCCAGGGCTACATAGTTGAGTTCAGGGCAAAACTGGGCTATGGAGCAAAACCCCTCCGTCAAAAATAAAAATATAAGCAAGAAAGGGTCTGGGGACTGGACCCCCCAATCCTAGACAGGCGACCTGAACCCCTGGGTCTGAGAAAGAAGAGGCTGAGAACTACACATCTGGTTTGACCAAAAGGCCCAGGAAGACCCGTTTTTAAGACAGAAGAGGCTGAAGCCTGGACCTCGGCTCTGAGGGAAGATGAGGCCTAAACTCCAGGGTCCAGGCTAGGACACCAAGCCTCCTGGGTCCTCCTGAGACCCACTGGTCTTTTTTTTTTTGGGGGGGGGAGGCGTTATTAGCATGTTAAGTATCCCTTGCCCCTTAAAAGCAGCCCGATCCCAAGTGCCCAGGCTCACATTGCCATGACTCAGCATACGGGAGAGGGGAGGGGGCCAGGCTGACTCAGGGATGGGAAATGTTGCCCGTCTCCTGGGAACCAAAACTGGAATCCCGCTACAAGATCGTGGCCAGCAGCAGCCGGGCTTCGAGGACTCCGGGCCCACCCCCACGCCCCAGGCCCCGTTTAATCCTATCAGCGCCGCTGGAGGCCGGCGGGAGGCGGTCCCCGGGCTCCTCCTCCCCCTTTTCCCGTTGGCCTTCCAGCTTTGTTTACAGCCGACTGGCGTCCTGGTTACAGAAGAACCCGGGTGTTCGGGCTGAGCCTCCTCGTCACGGCTTCCAGGAAGGCCCCCTCCCCCGCCGCTTGCAAGTGAGTCACGGGTAAGCGGGAGGCCGCAACCGTGCCAGAGCCGCCCGCAACCCGCCCAGCTCACGGGACCGGCCCAGGAAGGCCCCTTGGCCCCGGAGAGCGCCACGCCAGGGATTCCCCCCCTCGGCTCGAAACCTGGCAGAATCTCCCCATTTCAATACAAGCCTTCAGATCAGCCGGCAAGGATGAGTTTCCCACCATAACTGATCAGTGGCAATGACTTCTACCCCTGTCCTTCTGGTCAAGGCACCTGGCTCACCAGTATCTCCTTTAAAAAAATTTTTTTTTCTACCCACTTTTAGTTCAGCAACCCCTTGATAATAAAGAGCAGACTGGCAGTGATTAATGTGCTTGCCTAGCAAGTGAAAAGGCCGCAGGTTTAATTCCCCGGCACCACATAAACCAGGCAAGATAGGATACGCTTATAACTCCAGCACTCAGGAGGCTGAGACAGGATTGCCGTATGTTCTGGGCCAGCCCAGACTACAGGGTGAGAGGGCCCGTCTCAAAAAAATAAATAAAAAAAAAAAAATAAAAGAGCAAGTGCTAAATTAAGCGCTAAGTACCTGGGTTCGATTCCGCAGCACCACATAAACCAGCGGTGGTGGCTCACGCCTGAAATCCCAGCACTCAGAAGGCTGAGGCAGGAGATTGCCATGAGTCCAAGGCCAGCCTGGGCTTTGTGGTGAGTTCAAGACCAACCTGTACTACAGAGCGAGACCCTGTCTCAAAAAAAATCAGTAAGACTTGTCTCAAAATTTTATTAATAAAAATTAAAAATGGTCTGGAGAGGTAGCTTGGGCCATGCTTTCAATCCCTAGTTCCACAAGAATAAATATAAAAGCTGCCAAAGGAAGGAATGATCCCTGAAAATTTTAGAGTTCGAGCAAATTACACTCCCATTGTAAGACGGGTGAGGTAACGCACACCCATAAACCTAGTACTCAGGAGGCTGTCACAACGATTACCTATGTTCTAGGCCAGCCTGGACTACAGAGTGAGACCTTTCCTCAAAAAGGAAAAAAAAAAAAAAACATCGAATAGTTCCAGATGCCTCATTTTTACCTCAAAACAGCTTTCCAGATAATCCTCCCCAAAAGCTAAATTGCAACATTGTTTTCTGAGGTCAAACCTTAAGGCCCTTGAGGAGCGATGCACACACCCCTGTAATCTCAGGAGTATCGTGAGTTCAAGGCCAGCCCGCGCTGCATAGGGAGATCCCGTCTCAAGAAGTCCGTAACCCCAGCACTCCTGAGGCTGAGACAGGATTGCAAGTTCAAGAGACCCGGTCTGGGGGGGGGGGGGGGG
>PVKB01002445.1:20446-136696 GCA_004027205.1 Ctenodactylus gundi | reverse complement strand
CCACGCAGCCCGCGAAAAAGAGACTAGGCCAGGACTTCAGGCCTCTGGATGTGTTTCACGCGAGGTCTCGGAAAAGAATTCCCTTCCAGGGCCCTCGGTCACCACGCTTGCCTCTCCCGCGGCGGATTACCATCAGTTGTTTCAGGGTTTCTCCTTTTTCTGGTCTCTATGTCATTCTCTTTTCCTTCTGAGTCTCTGGGACATCTGTAGTCTCCCGGCCCTTCTCCTCTCCTTACCCTAACTGCAAGTATTTCTCTTCCTGTTTGTCGTGGTATCTTTTTCTTCCTCCGTCTCTCTCCCTGCCCCGTCTGTCTCGCGCGCGTCCTCCCAGCCGGAGTCGAGGGCCCCTGGAGCCCTGCCCCCACCTCTGCCCCAGTTCCCTCGCTCCATCTCCAACCTTGAAACCTGGGCACAGCCCACGCCCTCCCCGCCCAGGCCCGGCTGCCCAAGGGCCAAGTTCTAGCTCATCCTAGCAGGGGGCTGCGGGAAGGGGATTGGTTCCAGGTACGCGCCGCCCGTCGCCAGTGCGCGTCCGGGAAGCGCCCCTGCGGGCTGGCCCCGCCCCCGCGGCCCCGCCCCGCCCCCACGGCCGGCCCCACGCCCTCCCTCTCGGTCATATAAGCGGCTGGCTGTCCCTGCCCGCGGCAGGCTGACTTCAGCGCTCTGACTTTTGGTCTGTCCTCCCTGGCCACACGCGCCGCCATGGACCTCACTGCCATCTACGAGGTGAGCTTCCGCCCAACGCGCCTAACTCTCTTGTTGTTTAGCGCTGCCAACTCCATCTGGAGTTTTCCGGAGATGAAAATGGAGCCCGCGACTCCTGGGTCTTGCTGAAGATGAGAGAGACCTGGCGCCCTTTCTCGAACTAGGGCTGCTTGGGGGCGGAAGTGGCCTCCACACCCGGCAAAGCCCTGGTTGCGGGGCGCGCGGTGTTGCGCGGGGGTGTTCCTGGGGGTTTGGTTGAAGGCTCAGAGTGGGGGAAGGCGACTTTTGTCCTCACACCCTGGCCTCAGGTCTCGGGAAACTCAAACCAAAGAGATCTGGGCTGCTGGGTCGTCTCCGCCCAGCGGCACCCCCAGTTGTGAAACTGGAGAACCCGACGCGCGGTCATATCCGGGAAGGCCTTGAGACTCAAAATTGGGGAACAGTTGTGGCTCTGACGTTGGTTCCCCCTCTTAATCATGGGGCCAGCTGGTATTACAAGGTCGGGCTAGTTAGTGCTCAGTCACCTGAGGATTTCCAAGTAGGGATCCCACGGATCCAGAATGAAGGGGTTTCTTTGATCGGGTGGGGCTCAGGCTCAGGGCCTGAAAACCGGCCTGGCAGGCTCCTGAAGTGCTTTGCAAAGTGGGATAGGGCGTCACCCTCCTTTTTTTGTGTCCTAACCAAACCCTGTCCCCACAGAGTCTCCTGTCGCTGAGCCCTGACTTGTCATCTGACCACGGAGGAACTGAGTCCTCAGGAGTCTGGAGCCTGAACTCACCTGACTCTAGCCCATCCGGGGTCACCTCCCGACTGCCTGGTCGCTCCACCAGTTTGGTGGAGGGCCGCAGCTGTGGCTGGGTACCCCCACCCCCTGGCTTTGCACCCCTGGCCCCCCGCCCTGGCCCAGAGCTGTCACCCTCACCTACCTCGCCTACTGCGACCTCCACTACCTCTTCCAGATATAAGACTGAACTCTGCCGGACCTTCTCTGAGAGTGGGCGCTGCCGCTACGGGGCCAAGTGCCAGTTTGCCCATGGCTTGAGTGAGCTGCGCCAGCCCAACCGCCACCCCAAGTACAAGACGGAGCTCTGCCACAAGTTCTACCTCCAGGGCCGCTGCCCCTACGGCTCACGCTGCCACTTCATCCACAACCCGAGCGAGGACCTGGCTGCCCCCGGCCACCCACACGTGCTGCGCCAGAGCATCAGTTTCTCTGGCCTGCCCTCAGGTCGCCGTACCTCTCCGCCGCCACCTGGCCTGGCAGGCCCTTCTCTGTCTTCGTGTTCCTTCTCGCCCTCCAGCTCCCCGCCACCGCCTGGGGACCTTCCGCTTTCACCTTCTGCCTTCTCTGCTGCCCCTGGGACTCCTGTGGCACGAAGGGAACCAACTGCAGCCTGTTGTCCCTCTTGCCGAAGGGCCACCCCTGGTATCTGGGGGCCTTTGGGTGGCCTAGCCCGGAGCCCCTCTGCACACTCCCTGGGATCCGACCCTGATGAATATGCCAGCAGTGGCAGCAGCCTGGGAGGATCCGACTCACCAGTCTTTGAGGCTGGGGTTTTCGGGGCACCCCAGCCCCCTGCACCCTCAAGGCGGCTCCCCATCTTCAATCGCATCTCTGTTTCTGAGTGACAAATGCCTGCCCAGCACAGATGAGCTGGACCTGAAGGAGAGATGTTTGTGTCGTGGGGACCTGGGCCGCCCCTGATTTAATCAAGTGGCCCTCCCCCACATTCCAAAATGCATTAACCCACTCCCTGACGCGGCCCTGGGGCAGGTCCCCAGTGTGCAGGCCCAGTCAGTGTTTATGGTGTTGGGGATAGTTGTTTTCCGGGTTCTCAAAGATGTAGCATACCCGGGGGCTAGTGAGGACCCCCTGCCCAACTCCTGAAATCTTACTGTGCTGTGAATAGTAGCCCCCCCAGATTCCCAGACTGAGGTTCTGTATCTGGTTATTGGAGCCGCCCTTTATGGAGAATCTTGGTGCTCAAGTTTCCCTCAAGCAACTAGCCAAAGCCATTGCCAAATCCCAACCCCCAAGCAGTGGGTCCTTATTTATGATGACCTTATTTATTCTATTAAGATTTTATAGTATTTATATATATTGGGTCGTCTGCTTCCCTTGTATTTTTCTTCCTTTTTTGTAATATTGGAGACAATGACATAATTATTGTACATATACTATAATATTAATATATTGTCACCTTAAAATATATTTTTGTGTTTTTGAATTTTTAAATAAATGGGATATGTGTGTAAGCGAATCGACTTTCTCTGCGGTTTACAGGTAGAGGTGGGAAGGGCAGTGATTTGAAAATATTTTAGAGCAAAGGACTGACCTCCAAACCGGGCAGCCGAGAGGCCTGCCGCACTTACCTGGCAGGAAGTGACATCATCGATCCCGTCCGTCCACCTGGGGGGCGGGGCCAGGTGAGGTCACCGAGTAGGGAACCAGGAGAGCCAGTTCCCAGGGCGTGAGAGGCGCTGCGATCCTATCCCGGCAGGCTCCTTCACCCAGGGCTGGCGGGTGAGGAAGGGACGTTTCCGCCCCCACAGGGCCAAGGGAGGCGGTCAGGGCGGAGCGCAGAGGACGGAATGTGCCGGAACCCGAGCCCAGTGCGGGCGGGGCGGCAGGGCCCCAGGGGAGGGCCAGCACGGGGTGGGGGGGAGGGGGCGGGGTCACTCCAAACTTGGACCCCCCAGTACCCCGTGTCCCGGATTTCGGAATCTGGGGACAAATTTGTCAAGTTGTTAGAGATGATTTGGGGGAGGGCCAGTACTGGGGATCAGCCGGGGCCTTCACCCTGGGTAACACCCAGAGCCCACTTTTCATTTCACACAGGGTCTAGCTGAGTCGCTGAATTGCCCGGGCAGAGACTGAGTTCAGTTTCCTCCTGCCAGCGTGCTGGGATCACAGGTGGAGGGCGAATTTAAAGTCAAGAAAGCCAGCCTCCGTGGCGCAGGCCTGTAATCCCAGCATTTTGGAAGGCTGAGGCAGCGGAATCTCAAATCGAGGCCAGCCTAGACAATTTAGTAAGACCCTATCTTAAATAAACAAAGAGGGCCTGGAAATGTAGTTCGGAGCCAAGGCCCTGTGCTCATTCCCCCGGACTGCAAAAATAAATAAATAAAGTATCAGGGCGGGAGAAATGGCCCAAAGGTTAAATAAAGCACTGGCCTAGCAAGCGCACAACACTGAGTTCGATTTCCCAGCACCCCATAAACTGGGCGTGGTGGCACCCCTCTGAAATCTCAGCACCTCAGCACTCTGGAGGCTGAGGCAGGAGGATTGCCTTTGAGTCCAAGGCCAGCCTGGGCTCCGTAGTGAGTTCAGGACCAGCCTGGGCTACAGAGGGAGAATTATTCTCAATATCAAGATAAAGTCACAGGGAGTCCAGAATCTCAGTACTTTAAGCTCCCAGGCTGTGTCAGTTGGAGACTTGAATCTGGGCGCTCCCTTCACGTCTCTGCTCTGAATCCCTGACTACTCATCTTCTGTACTTTATGACACTTATCACCACCTGACACACCAACACTTAGTTCTCAGAGCAACCCGCCTCCTCAGAACGTCCGCACCGCAGCGTGTAAACTTCGCCTTCCCGGGATCCAGCAGCGTAACCACCAGGAACGGAACGCAGCGAGCCAGTGTGTGGAGGTCGTTGGGAGATTCGGGAACCCGGCTTTCTCGGATCCCGGGAGCTCCAGACCTCAGGCTCCCGGCTCGGCCAGCTGGGCCTCCCTCGGCCGCAGGGCGCGGATCCGGGCCGCGCCTCTGGGCGGAGCAGGCGGCCGCATCCCAGCGCCATACAAGGCAAGAGGCGTCCGAGCCACCAGGCGGGCAGGCCGCGCCCGGAAGCCGCCCCGGGTCAGGGCCGCGCCCCACCTCCTCCGCGACCCCTCTCCACTCTCCCTCCCGCTTCCCTCTCCCCTCCTCCCCCGCTCACTTCCTCCTTTTTGCCCCGCCCCCACCCGTCCCCCGCGCGATCGTCTCTCCTCCGCGCTCTGCGCTGCCCCTGCCGCGCTGTGCTTCTCCCAGCCTCTGGCCGTTCTTGTCCCACTGCCATCTCCCTGGCCCACGCTGGCCTTCGGTCTCCTCTCCCAGGAAAGTGCCTCCCTTGTGGAAAAGGGCTCAGGCCTGGGTACGGGATCCAGAGCTGGACGGAGAGGGCCGCCGGAGGCGGGCGGCAGCAGCCAGCAGCGCCCAAACATTGGCGGAAACAACACGGGCCGCTGAAGGCACGAGCCGCCCTTCCTGCGGGTCCCTCTGTAGCCGCCAGAACAGATTCTCTTGCCCTTTCCAAACATAAAAACAACCTCCTAACTCCGCAGCAGAGAACGTGTGTAGCACGGGCAAGGCCCTGAGTTCCAGCTCCAACACCAAAGTCCAGCCCCGTGAAATTAAAGACACCATTGAAGAAAGCGACAGCCAGCACCCGCTGTCGGGGCTCAGGCCTGAGACCTCACCATGAAACCCACAGCCCAGGCCAACAGCAGTCCCGTCTGACAGAACAGAGCACGCCCGGTACCTGCCCACACCTGTATGCCCAGCACTCTGATAGGCCGAAGCTAGAGAAAAATGAGTTGACAACCAGCCTGGGCAACTTAGCAATGTAATGAGACTCTGCCTTAAAATATGAATAAATATTAAAGACGGGCTGCAGTGTGAGCTGCTAAGGACCTGGATTCAAGGTTCAACCCGCTACCTGCCAAATCTATACTCAGGAACAGATCCACACACCACTCTCCAGTCCCCCGGGTGCTACCCAGCACAGCGGCTCCTACGTGAGCCTCGGGGTGGCCCCGTTCCCCTCTCTGTTAGGGCCTCTTCCCTCCTCTCCCCAACTCCCACCAAGCAACCAGGGAAGCCTGTTAGGGCACCTGCGATCACAAGTCAAAGTCCTAAGTCCTCACTACAGCCACGCAGCCTGGCTCCCATCTCTACCTCTTCCTGCTACTCAAACTGGCTTACTGGCTGCCTCCCCAATATATCTGGCTTTCAGTCACAGGGCCTTGGCACTGCCTGTTCTGCCTAGAATCCTAGCCCTGGTGTGCCCATGGTCCTCTCCCTCCCTCAGGTCTCTGCTCTGAATCCTTTACTACTACTGCAAACCGCAAAACCAGTGACAATTCGCCTTCTCCACTAGCTCTTTTTCTGTGATCCACAGAGATCCATTTGATCCATTTCACTATATTTATCACCGCTTAAATACCAAGATACTTAATTCTTAGAGTAATCTGCCTCCTCAGAAGAACATTCAAGCTGTCAAGGACAGCAGCTTTGGCTGGTTGACTGCTGTATCATACCCATTCAAACCGAACTAGGGACTTACAGAGCAAGCAATGTTTATTGGGGAAAAAAGTCAATTCTGAAACCGAGAGGAAAAGAAACAGGACTAAAAAGAAGAAAAATACAGAGACAGGCAGGGCCGACCGCAGCCTGTAACACCAGTGCAGAAGTTTTTTTTTTTTTTTTCCAGAAGTCTTAACACTTGCAAAATTGCAAATTCGATGTTCATAGTATCTAAAAAGGGGCGACACCGCCTCCTGGCGTCCAATGATGAAATAGCACCTTCCCCAAGTGCAAAACACTCCCAATAGATTGTCGCCAATGGAATTTTCTAAACCCGGAAGTGTAGATGGATATGTCAATTCCTCTAAGTGACACAGATGCTTTTGATTATTTTATAAGACGCATACGTTTTTAAAAATTGATTTAAAAAAGTAAACGTGACCCAGGTGAAAGAAAGGAAAACTACTGCTCCAGGTGAGGATCGAACTCACAACCTCGGCATCGCTCCGCTCGCACTGTCGTATAAGTACCGCGCGCTAACCGATTGCGCCACTGGAGCCCCAGCCGCACCCCTTCGCCGCTGCATCCTTCAGTCACTTATGGCCACGTGACCTCCGGACAACTCCGCCTCGTGCTGCATACGCAAATAGGAATCCTTCGGTTGACCAATAACAGACAGTGGCCAGTTCCGTGTTCCCACGCCCCGCAGGCCCGTGCTGTAAAAGGAAAAAAGTCCGCGAGCTGCTTGGAATGCGGAGAAGTTGGCCTGCCCAGGGACTCGCCCCCTCATGAATATTCAGAATCCAGGGAGGCGGGGCCTTAACCCTTCGTTGTCTGGCCGGCCGGAAGGCGGCTCCTCCCCCTCCCCCCGCGGGCGGGAACAGGATATGAGTTCGGGCGGCAGGGGGGAGGGGAGGCTTTAGGCGACCGCCCCCCGCCCCAAAGCCGGGACCCGCCTCTCCCGCCCCAGATGTGGCGCCGTCGCTGCCCCCGGCGCCCAGTGAGTGCCATCCGTCTTGGATCCCGAGGTGTCCGGAGTCTCAGGCCCGGGCGCCCGGCACATCTTTACCGCGTCTGCAGACGTCTCGAAGTCCAGACTCCCACTTCCAGGCTAGAGGACCCCGGGGGCCAGCGCCCCCTCCTGGAGGAGCCGGAGTCCGGGACATCAGCCCGGCGGGACCTGGAAGCGGGGCGCCCGATCCGGGGCTTGAAGAACTCTGGATCCAGAACGTAATTCCTTCCAAGTGTTCCCAGAAATACGAGCCCAAGGCCCCGCGTTGGAGGAGCTTGGAGTCCACGTCCCCAGCCCCCCAACCAGTCATTCGGGCTGCCCAGCCACCGCTTCAAGGGGACCCAGGAATTTTGGACCCGTGCGCTCCCGCCTCGAGGTGACTTGATCCCTTCTACTGGTTGTAGACTCTGTCTCTCTCTCCGGTTCTACCTGGAAGACGCGGGAACTTGGGCTCCCAGTGCCCCTATCTGAGACTCGAGAGACGAGGATCCCAGCATCCCCCCACTTAGCGCACCGAAAGATTTGGATTCCTGGACCCCGCTTTCCGAGAGACCCCGGATTCTAGTTTTTGGACCCTGAGAGTCCGAAGTTCACGCCCCGAGCCCGGCTCCGCGCCCCCCGGGGGACGGCGACAGGGTCGGCCGGGAACCCGGCTCGAGCCCCGGGGAGGTGAGGGAGGCCGGGCCGGGCGGGGGAGGGGGCGGCGCCGCCGCGGCCGCGGAACAATGAGGGGGCGTGCCGCGGAGGCGCCGGCGGGAGTGGGGGGCTGGGGATGTGGCCCGGCGCTCGGGGAGCTGGGCTGTGGGGACCGTCCCTGGCGGCTCGCTGCGGGGTTGGCTGGAGGAGGGTGGCGGACTCCAGGCCAACGCCCCGGCGCGCAGCCCTCGGCGGGGGCGGAGACGTCTGCAGGACCCTGGCATCCGGTCCCCCAGCCTCCGCCTCCCCTGGGACCCCGCGGCCTCCCGCCCACGGTTCTTCCCGGCCCTGCCCCTGGACCTCCCCTCCCGGCCGAGCCAGACGTTCCCAGGGTCCTCGAGCCCGAGGCCCGAGACACGCTACGCTCCTGCCCTCTGCGACGCTCGCTCTCTAAACCCCTTTGTGTCAGCCTTTCCATCTCTTTCTCGAGGTTCTTTCCCGGGCCTCTATCTCCCACTTTCCTGCCCCCCCCCCCCGCCCACCCATGAGGGACTCCCAGGGCCTCTCTGGACTTAAGTTTCCTGATTTGCAGCACCCCATCTGTGAGTTTAGGCGGCGCGGAGACCTGTAGGGTTCGGGACCCAACAAGAGGTCTTTCGGCAGGTGGCCTCCGCGCCGCTCAGCCATGCCCGAGGGAGCCCGTGGGCCGAGCCTGTCCAAACCCAGCCTCGGGTGTGGCCACAGAGGCGCAGCGTGTGACTGCCCGGCTGTGGGTGAGCCTGGAACAGGTGAGCTGCCGAGGCGAGCGGCGGTCAAGCCACTGAGCTACACGGTAGGGCTGAGCTAGGGCGCCCTGTGGCCACCCCCCCCCAATCAGTGACAGTCCCAGTTGTGATGGGACGCACCCTGGGTCTCAGAAGGTCAGCCTGAGAGGTCAGGCTCTCCGCCCATAGGGCCACCAAAGTTGGGAACGCAAAGATTAAGAGAAAGGAGCCGGGCAGAGAAGGGAAGAATGTTCCACAGCCAACCGTGGGACAGCGTGGGTCGAGGCTCAGAGCTTGTTCCCAGGCTGGAAGAAGTTAAGTCTGATGGAGTTGGGGGGAGGAGGAGAGAAGCCGGGCCATGGGAAGTGAGCTCACTGGAGAGACCTGTCATGGTCACATTGCAGAGTCCTGTGTCTGTGAGGAGCTTAGACTAGCCTCAAGGCACGAGTGGGTTATACTTGAGATGACCAGATTAAGGAAGATCTCTGCTGATGCATGGAGGTGAATTAGAGGTCAGGAGCTCAGGGACAGCGTTGATGGACAAGGATGGTGCTGGACCAGGGAGGTGCAGGGGGAGGAGAAGAAGCTGGTAGGGATGCTCCCGGCCAGGTGTGGGGGTGTGGAGGAGGATGGTGGCCACAGGGCGGGGTTGCTCAGAGATAACACCTGCCCCCCCCCTTGCTGCCCAGCAGCTCCTGTGGCCCCGATCATGGCCTCCCCGCGACGTTCTGGGAGCTCCACATCGCTCAGCACAGTGGGCTCTGAGGGGGACCCAGCTCCAGGACCCTCCCCAGCCCGCTCAGCCTCCAAGCCAGAGCCCCTACCGGGGCCCCCCATCCGCCTGCATCTGTCGCCAGTGGGGATCCCAGGTGCGGCAAAGCCCTCGAGGCTAGAGCGGGTGGCCCGTGAGATCGTGGAGACTGAGCGGGCCTACGTCCGGGATCTCCGCAGCATCGTAGAGGTGAGGCAGGCGGGTGCTGGGGACTGTGGGGACCGGGCCAGGCCCCAGACCCGGTGACCTAGTCATTCCCACAGGACTACCTGGGCCCTATGCTGGACGGCAGTGCCCTGGGGCTGAGCGTGGAGCAGGTGGGCACACTGTTTGCCAACATCGAGGACATCTATGAGTTCAGCAGGTCAGGAGCAGGTGGGACAGGCAGGGGAGCTGACCACCGGGGACCCAGGGGGCCATGTCCTGGCGCTCTGGAAGCTGAGGCAAAAGGATCACGAATTTGAGCCCAGCCCAGGCTGTGTAGCAACTTGGTGAGACCGTGTCTCAAAATTAGAGTTTTTGAAAGGATTTGGGAGACTCAAGACATAGCCCCTCAATGGTTAAGGAGCTTGCCCAGCAAGTACAAGGCCCTGGGTTCTATTCTTCAGCACCTGGGAAGGTGAGGCAGGAGGATTGCTGTGAGTTGAGGCCAGTCTGGACTCCATAGTGAGTTGAGGACCACCTGGGACCAGAGAGCAAGACCCTGTCTCTAAGTAAATACTTAGGACTGCAGATGTGAGTTCCATTGGGAAGGTCTGAGTTCACTGGGTTTAATCCCCTGTAGCACAAAAAAAGAAAAGAAAAAAATTTGGAGTTCTGGAGTACCTGGTCCAGGCAGGCTTGTGGCAGGAGAGCCAGCATACTGTAGGACTTGTTGAGAACAAGAGCTGAGCTCGGATGGCGTCCACAGGTCAGGGCGGGGCCTGGAAGCAGGGTGGCGTCTCAGGGCCATGTCTCAGGGCTCACGAAGAATCCAAGCCATGTAAGGCCTGAAGGACTTGACTGTGCAGGTATTGGTGTGACACCTGTCTTGATTGACCCAGGACATTCCCAACTTGAGCACTGCAAGGTCTTCATTCCAGGACACTGTGTAGTCCCAGGCAAACCAGGACGGATGGTTAGTTACTCTAGTGAGAAGTAAGGAGGATGCAGGGATAGTGATACCACCTCTGGCCTTGAAGGATCACAAGAGGATCTGAAAATCATTCCAGCTCTCCACAGGCCCTGGTGCGATGTGACCCCCACGACCCCACCCCAGCTCATGCCAGCTGTGATAAGACTGAGTCTAGGCATGTGAGGCTTTGTAAGGACAGCGTCTGAGGTCACTGTCTCCCAGCTAGCCATCAGGGGACCCTTCCTCCGGACACAAAATTCCGTTCCCCTCAGGATGTTGGGACATCTCCAGGAGTCCTCCCAAGGGGGGGCGTGGAGGCAGGGTGGGTCTTCACCCTCTGTCCCTACAGCGAACTCCTGGAGGACCTGGAGGGCAGCAGCAGTGCTGGGGGCATCGCCGAGTGCTTCGTGCAGAGGGTGAGTGAAGAGGGCTCACTGGGGGGCCTGTCTAGAGGACAGCAGGCCTAGAGGAGACTGGAGGGGGTCAGGGAGTGGGGAGCTGGGATTTCTGCGACTGCCCTGTCCCCCACAGAGCGAGGATTTTGACATCTACACCTTATACTGCATGAACTACCCGAGGTAAGGGGTGGGGTGCCCCAGGCCACCCCCCAAGCTGAAGTGCCAGCCCTCCTCCCTTTGCCCTGCCCACCCTGCACCAGCCCTGGCCAGACTGGGAGGACAAATGACCCCTCCCTCACTGCTCCTGAGCCCTGGCCACTCTCAGCTGGGACTACCAGCCCCCACTGACCCAAGCTATGCCCCCAGCTCCCTGGCCCTGCTCCGGGAGCTGTCACTGTCCCCGCCAGCGGCCTTGTGGCTCCAGGAACGCCAGGCCCAGCTTCGTCACTCGCTGCCCCTACAGAGCTTCCTGCTGAAACCCGTTCAGCGCATCCTCAAGTACCATCTGCTGCTGCAGGTCAGCTGGCCCCTGGGGACAAGGGGGGCTGCTGCCATGGTCCACCGGCTGGTATGCCTGGAGGGGCCCAGGAGTCCGGCCTGAGCAGGCATCCTGTGCCCGTCTCTGCCAGACTGGCCGTGGGGCGGCATCTTCCCTGGCACGCAGGCCAGTGCTAGATGTCAGGTCTCACTGCAGGAGCCCAGGTCCCACAGTCTCTGCTGTCTTACCCCATTCCCCTGCCAGTTTCTAGCCTATCTGCTGTCTCTCATGATCTCTTTCTCCCCTTTTTTCCCACCCCGTGTTCCCCCCAATGCTGGCAGGAGCTAGGGAAGCACTGGGTGGAGGGCCCCGGTGCTGGAGGCCGTGAGACGGTGGAGGAAGCCATCGTGTCTATGACAGCTGTCGCCTGGTACATCAACGACATGAAGCGCAAGCAGGAGCACGCAGCCCGCCTGCAGGTGGCCCCGGGAGGCCAGACCGACCAGCTGCAGGCGGGGAGGAAGCCCTGGGGCCTCGGGGGAGGGACAGTGCCTCAGGGCGGGCTGAGAGGGCCGCTGGGACCCAACCTCCCTGTTGCTAACTACCTCGTCTTGGCGTGTTTGTGTGTGCCACCTTCTGGTGCACGTCTCTGCACCTGGTGGGTCCCCGCAGGAGGTGCAGCGCCGGCTGAGTGGCTGGACTGGCCCAGAGCTCAGTGCTTTTGGGGAGCTGGTGCTGGAAGGTTCCTTCCGAGGTGGCGGAGGGGGTGGCCCCCGGCTGCGCGGGAGTGAGCGGCTGCTCTTCCTGTTTTCTCGGATGCTGCTTGTGACCAAGCGCCGCGGGGCTGAGTACACCTACAAGGGCCACATCTTTGTGAGTTTGAGGGTGGGGCGGGGCTGCCCTGTTAACTCTATAATGCTTTTCTCTCTCGCTGTCTGTGGTAGGAGGGATGCAGCCCAGGGCCTTCACGCTAAGCCATGTCCCCAGCTCATTTTTATTTCTGATTTTGAGACAGGGTTATGCTAAGTTGCCCAGGCTGGGCTTGACCTTGGAATCCTCCTGCTTCAGTCTCCCAAAGTATTGAGGTTACAGACCTGAGCCACTGAATCCGGCTTATGGTACATCCTGTGTATCTGTACTTGTGAGTCTAAAGGGATGGGCCCAGAAGAACCTGGCTAAAAAGTGTTCTGTTTTTAAATTGAGCTTATGAATGAGGAAGTGGGCCTGGTGGGGCAGGCCTATAGTCAGTCCCAGGATTCTGGGAGGCTGAGGCAGAAGAGTCACAAGTTCAGGCCTGGCCTGGGCAACTTCACAACTTGTTAGCAAGACCTCGTCTCAAAATCAGAACCTAAAAAAGTGGGTCAGGGATGTGACTCAATACAAAGGCCCTGGGGTCGCATCCCCAGTACCAAAAAGGGGGGATGTTGGATGTGGTGATAACGCTGCAGATTCAGCTGCTTGGAGGCTGAGACGAGGATCGCAAGTTTGAAGCCTTCCTGGGTAACTTAGAGCTTGTCCCCAAAAATGAAAGGACTGGGGCTAGAGGAGTAGCTCAGTGGTTAGAGTACTTGCCTAGCAAGTGCCAGGCCCTGAGTTCAGTTCCCACATAAGCTAGGCATGATGACACACACCTGTAATCCCATCACTGGGGAGGCTGAGGCAGGAGGAGTGCTATGAGTTTAAGCCAGCCTGGGCTGCACAGTGAGTTCAGGACCAGCCTGTGAAAGCCCTGGGGTTAGTTCCAGTATAGGATGCGAGTAGAAAGTGATGAGGACGAGGGGGAAAGGTGAGTGATGGGGTGAGGCCTGCAGAGGAAGAGCTGGATGTGCCACAAGCAGGTGTCGTTCTGGGGAGCAGTGGGGCGCAGGCGTCTCTTCATGGCAGTGGGAAGGGGTCCAGTGAGGGAATGGGCAGAGTGCAGCTGGCAGGAAAAGGGAACCCAGCACCCAGGCTCTTGGGACACATCCGTCAGAGGGCCAGGACCCAGACGCACTTCCACGGCTGTCAGGAGCTGCGGGGCTCATGGCCCAGGGGCTCTGAGCTTGCTGTCCTTCTGCCAGTGCTGCAACCTGAGTGTGAGCGAGACTGCTCGAGACCCTCTGGGATTCAAGGTGTCCGATCTGACGATCCCCAAGCACAGGCACCTGCTGCAGGTGAGCATGACACGGGGCTAGCCTGGCAGACGCCCCTCCCCCAGACCTTACTCCAGGCTCTTGACTCTCCCGGCTGCCCCGACGGCAGGCCAAGAACCAAGAAGAGAAGAGACTGTGGATTCACTGTCTCCAGCGCCTCTTCTTTGAGAATCATCCCGCCTCTATTCCGGCCAAGGTACTGCTCCCGCCGCAGAGGGAACCTTTCCCCCCACAATAGTAGAAGCCCTTTTCAGCGCAGGAAGGTCTTATTACGCGACCTGCTAGAAGGGCAGATAAGAGCAAGGTGTGGTGGCACGTGCCTGTAACCCCAGCACTCTGGGAGGCTGAGGCAGGAGGATCACAAGCTTGAGCCCTGTCTGTAGCCATTTAGCCAACTATCTCAAAATATGAAAAAAGGGCTTGGAGATAACAGCCCAGTGGGAGGCCCTGGAATTCCCTAGCACCCTGGATGGGAGCTTGATAACCCTGATAACCCGTGGGTGTGATTCCCAGCTCCTCCACACCCCTGCTTTGTTTTTGTTGTTGTTGCTGTCATTGTTTGGGGGTTTTGTTTTTGTTTTTCATTTTTTTACTTTGATGCTAGGGATTGATCCTGGGGCTTTCACAGTGAGCTATATCCCCAGCCCATTTTCATTTTTGATTTAGAGACAGGTTCTTATTAAGTTACTAAGCTGCCCAGACTGAGCTCAAACTTGCAGTCCCCTACCTCAGCCTGGCAGAGTGCTGGCACAGGAGGCCCACACTAGGAGGCCCAGCTAACGCCCCTAATCTGTGAGCTTATACAGGTACCTTAACCTCTCTGGCCCGCCACTTCCTCATCCAGAGGGTTAATAGCCCTTCTGAGGGTTGTGGTCAGGCCTAACCTTGTCAGCCAGTGTGTGGGCCTGGTACATGGAAGTACCAGTTTGTGGAAATAGCTGTGGTGCCTGGGTGCCCTCGCGGCCCCCACCGCCGCTGCCACCCCAACTCTTGGCCTTGTCCGTTCCAGGCAAAACAAGTCCTCCTTGAAAACAGCCTGCACTGTGAGTTGGGGCCTTGGGCGGGAGGATGTGGAAGTAGGAGAATTACTTCCAAGGAAAAAAGTAGGCTGTTAGCCCTAAACTCTCCCCACAGGTGCTCCAAAAAGTAAGCCTGTCCCAGAGCCCCTGACACCCCCACTTGGGTCTCCCCGATGTCGAGACTCTAAAGGTTCCACCCCTGGATGGAGGAACACAGGTAAATGAGTTGGGCTGCTTAGTGTGGCCCCTGGCCGCCTCCTCCAGGTCCTGGAGGCAGGCTCCTCATGGGGTTCTCACCTGCCTCCCCTGTAGTACCATCTCCGCGACCCTCGGGCAGTCGCCGTGGCCGCAGGCAGTCTGGTGAGTACAATCCCATAGGTGATGCAGTGACAACAGGGGAACAGGGCTGGTGACATAGCTCTATCTTCCCCTCAGAGCCAGCAAAGGATCCTTTTGTCGTGTTTCCACAGAATGGTCAGTAACTGGTACCTGCCTGTCTGTGTGTCTGTCTGTCTTGCCCAGGGGATGCCCACGATCACTAGGGAAGGGGATGAGGCAGTTTTTATCAGTTACAGGGAATTATTCTGGGGCTGGAGGAATAGCTCAAGTGGTTAAAGCACTTACCTGGCAAAGCTCAAGGCCCTGAGATTGAGTCCCCAGCACCCATAAGCCAGGTATGGTGGTGCAGACCTATAATCTCAGCATTCAGGAGGCTGAGGCAGGAGGATTGCCTTGAGTTTGAGGCCAACCTAGACTCTGTAGTGAGTTCAGGACCAGCCTGGACCACAGAGTGAGACCCTGTCTTACTCCTGCACCTCTTGACGCTTCTCTTTCTCATCTGTTTCTAGCTAAGCCTGGATTCAAGGTAAGAAACATCCTGAGATAGGGTCTCTGAGCCCAGACTCCTAGATCTGGAGGAGGGACCTTAGGTTTCAAGATCCTGGGTCTGAATAAGAAAAAGATCGGGCTGGATGTGGTGGCATATGCCTGTATTCCCAGCTACTTGGGAGGCTAATGCGGGAGGAGGATCTCAGGTTTGAGCCCAGCTTGGGCATTTCAGTGATTGAGCAAGACTGTCGCAAAATAAAAAATTTAAATGGGCTGGGGGTGTAGCTCACTGTGAGATCCTGAGTTCATTCCCCCATACTGCTGGGGGGAAAAGAAAAGGAGGCAGGTAGCTGGGGATACAGTTCAGTGATAACGAAGCAGTTGCCCAGTTTAACCAAACCTGAGTCCAATCCCTAGTTCAGCAAAGAGAAAAAAGTGTCGGGGGCGATTGAGGTTTGGCTCCTCCCGTCTGCAGGAGGAAGGCCTGGGGCCCACACCCGTGGGTTAGGAAAGTGAGGGGCAGGGCCCTCCTGCCTCTGGCCTTCACCCCTCTCCTCCGCATAGCATGCTGGCAGTGAAGGCGAGCTCTACTCCCCCTCAGAATCACAGCCACCAGGGCCAGCTTCTGCGCCCCCCGAAGACCTGGAAGATTCTGGACTTCCAACACTGGACCCCTCTGGGACCTCAATCACTGAAGAAATCCTAGAACTTCTGACCCAGAGAGGCCTCCAGGACCCAGAGGTGAGCCGGGCACCCTTCCCATCACGGTGTCCCTGGGGCTCTGGGCCCCGGGAGGCAGGGGACAGGGACTGGTCAGCCATCCTCCCCTAATACCTTTGACTTCTTTATGTGCCCACTCCAGCCAACCACCCATGACATTCCCGAGTTCCCCAGGGACTCCCAGGTGCCAGGCAACAGTGAAACCCTCACATTCCAAGCCCTGCCCAGCCGCGACTCCTCAGAAGAGGAGGAAGAAGAAGAACCGGAGATGGAGGAGCGGGAGCCTTCCCCACTGCACGTCTTAGAGGGGCTTGAAAGTTCTAGTGCAGCTGAAATTCCTGACATTCCCAGCCTCACCAAGATGCCTGACGAACCTAGCCTCCCTGAAATTCCCAAAGTTCCCTGCCTTCCCAGTCTCTCTGCCGTTCCCAGTGTTTTTGAGATGCCCTGCCTTCCAGCTATGCCCAGTGTGCCCACCCTTCCCATTCTTTCCAGTTCTCCCACCCTCCCCTGTGACCCCTGGCTCCCGGGACCTCTGCAGGAGCCACCTGAGGCTCTGGCTGCCAGGAGAGGGTTGTTCCATGGAGGCAGTGCTGAAACACTGGGAGAGCCCCCCTCAGGAAGCAGGGCAGGACAGGAGGAAGAGAGAGAAGGGGTGTCGTTCCCAGATTTCCAGCCCCAGGCTGTCACCCAAACTCAAGGATTTCCAGATGAGCTGGAATTCCGCTCTTGCTCAGAAATCCGGAGTGCCTGGCAGGCGCTGGAGCAGGGGCAGCTGGCCCGACCAGGCTTTCCAGAGCCACTGCTGATCCTGGAAGACTCGGATCTGGGCGGAGGCAGCGGCAGTGGGAAGGCAGGAGCTCCACATTCGGAGCGGGCAGCGTCCCGAGTGAGAGAGCTGGCCCGGCTTTACAGTGAGCGGATCCAACAGATGCAGCGGGCTGAGACACGAGCATCGGCCAATGCCCCCCGGCGCCGGCCACGGGTCCTAGCCCAGCCTCAGCTGTCCCCCTGCCTGCCCCAGGAGCAGGCTGAGCCTGGTGAGGTCCGGGAGGGTGGCTGGCAGAGGTAGCCCAAGCGGGGACACCAGGCCTCACTCGGTGTTTTCTTTGCATGCAGGGCCCCAGCCTGCCTTTGGACACATGCTGGTGTGTGAACTGGCCTTCCCGCTGCCTTGTGCCCAGGAATCTGTCCCCCTGGGCCCTGCCACCCAGGTTCAAGCTGCCACACCTTTGTCTAATGAGGGAAGCCACCTGGATGGTCGGAGTTTACATTTTTCACCCTTGCCTGCACAAGACGGTCCACGGAACACCCACACATCACTTTCGCCTGCGCGAGAAGACCCTCCCGACATCCACGATCCAGCTGTTTCGGCTTCGCCTAATCGAGACCACCTGGAAACCCACGTTCCAGCTGCCGCTCCGTTTCCTGACCATAGACGTGATGTGGACATAGAGGTTCCGTCTCCCACCTCCTTTCCTGACCCAGGACACAATGTGGTCACTCAGATTCCAAGCGCCACAGCGTCACCCAAGCAGAGGAGCTGTTTGTATGCCATAGGTTTAGTCGCCACCCCTCTGCCCACGCAGAAAGAACACACAGACAGCCAGGACACAGCTGGTGTCCTGGACCCTGGACAAGGAGGCTCCAGGGATGCTCAGGGCCCTGTGGCTGCCTGTGGTCGGGCCTTCACCCCTTCACTCGTGTGGAGGGGCAGCCTGGACCATCAGGTCCCAACCAGCACACCTGTGTCCTTGTCACTTGACATCCCAGACAGTCCAGTTCTGGGAACCTCACCTCTTCCTGCTCTCACCCCTGACCTGAACTGTCAGGTCCCAGCCAGCACTCCACTGTCCTCGTCCCAAGACCGTCCAGACATTCAGTTTCCAGCTGCCACCCCCATATCCCAAGCACAAGGCCTTACGGACATCCGGGTCCAAGCCCTCCCAGCTTTGCCCAAGCAGAGCGGTCCTCTGGACATCCGCGGCTCCCCTGCTGCGCCCCCGCCCCGGGAGCATGGCCTTGCAGACACACAGGCCCCCACGCTCGCTCCAGTGGCCAGGCAGCAGGACTTCTCAGACACCCCTGTTCCAAGCGTCATTCCTTTGCCAGAGCAAGGAAGCCCTCAGGACATTCAGGACCCAGTACCCACCCCAGTTCAGATCACCAGAGTTTTATCTGAACCAGGAGTCCACTCAGTGTCTCCTGTTGTCAGGTCAGAGTGTTCAGATCTGACCCCACCCCACACGCCCCCGCTCCCCACCCGCCAGCGTCTGGGCCCCAGCGCAGCGGCCCTCTCACGATACCTGGCAGCCTCATACATCAGCCAGAGCCTGGCCCGGCGGCAGGGGCCTGGGGGAGAGGTCCCCACAGCCTTCCGGGGCCCCTGGTCCTCGGCACCTACATCTCGGGCACCTTCACCGCCACCCCAGCCCCAGCCCCCACCACCCCCTGCCAGACGGCTCAGCTATGCCACCACAGTCAGCATCCAGGTGGGTGGTGGGGGCCGGCTGCGTCCTGCCAAGGCCCAAGTCAGGCTGAATCACCCTGCTCTCTTGGCCCCCGCCCAGGAACCTGTGGGCCTTCGCAGGGCCCAGGGGTCTCCTGATGCCCCCTTTCACCTGTGAGCTGGGACACTCAGTTTCCCAGAAAGTAATGACTTCAGCAAGTGCCCCTGAACACCCCCAACACACACATACAATTTATCCAGCAGACCCAGCAAGTGGCCTCAGCTTTCCAGCTCCTGAGGCCTGTTTCACAACAACCCTTCTTACCTTGATCTAAAGGAATGGGGAAGGAGATACCATTAATATTTTGTTAATGAACATGTAATTATGTGTGTTTTTTTCCTTCCAAAGTGGTGTGATAACTGTGAAACGGCTGACAACACAACCGATGGTTCAGAAAGTTTGGGGTATCTCAGGGTCCTTTGAACCTTATTAGAGCTGGGCCTGGTAGTGCATGCCTGTAATCCCAGCACTCTGGAAAAAGCAAAAAGAACTGGAAAAATCCCAGAAGGCTGAGAGGCAGGAGAATCATAAGATCAAGTAAGACCTTGTCTCAAAATTTTAAAAAAGGGCTGGGGATGTAGCTCAGTGCCAAGGTCCTAGGTTCAACCCCATTACCCACCCCCCAAAAATATTAGCAGCTTGACCTGTTACAATACATGTCATTTCAAGGGATTCACAAGCTATGCAGTCTATCCAGGGAAGCCAGGTTAAGCCTTTCTCCCAGCTGTGGGTCTGTGGAAGAGCACCTGCCTACCAGGTGCAGGCCCTGGATACAATGAAGACTGCCAAGGGGAAAAAAAAAAAAAACTTGAGTTTCATTTCCTTACAGTCTTTCCGGCCGATGTGTCCCACGGTCATCCATTCATCTCACTGGCCTAGCTGTTGCTTCATCTGTCGTCCCCTCTGGTGTGTAACTTTTTTTTTTTTGAGACAGTCTCAATTCTGTAGTCCGTGATCGTCCTGAACTAACTATGTAGCCCAGGTTGGCCTCAGACACATGGCAATCCTCCTGCTTCAGCTTGCCGAGTGCTGGGATTACAGGCATGCGCCACCACGCCTGGCTTAGGGGGTGCCGGGGAATCGATCCCAGGGCCTTGGGCATGCTAGGAAGGTGCTTTAACCACTGAGCTATTTATTCCTTTAGCCCCTTCTTTTCCTCTTCATTTGGGTTTTTCTGGATCTTAGTACTGCAAAAACTTGGGAGATAGTCCCATGCTGACACTAGGGAGAAAGCGCCTGTGGCTCTAGACTCGCACCCACCGCAGCAGCCCCACCTCCATCCTCGTGAACATCGCAGCTCTTATTCCTACCCCATACACCAGACCCTTTTTCCCCTCTAGAGCTTCAGCAATTCCTCAACATGCTCCCTCCTCCCACAAAATAATTAAGGTCAGAGAGACAAAAGGCTTTTATGTTGGGACCCTCCTGCCCCTCCTTCCCACAGTGGTGGGCTCAGAGAGTGCATAATTTAAGCACGTAATATCAGCTGTTGTTTTCAAACTTAACTATCTTCAGCTTTGGCAAACTGTCCAGTCTTCTCCGGAGTTCTCTGAGGCACCCTGATGCTGTGGTTGTGAGTTCAAGCCCCATTTTAGCAGGCCTTGATGGCTCAGGCCTATAACCCCAACACTCTGGGCGGCTGAGCCAGGAGGGCAAACCCATTCTGGGCATCTTAGTGACTCAGTGAAACACTGTTTCAAGGTCAAAAATGAGAACAGATGTGGCTGGAGGTATAGCACAGCGGATAAAGTGCTTGCCTAGCAGGTGCTGAGAATCTGAGTTAGAGTCCCCAGCACCACATAAGGTGGACGTGGTGGCACACACCTGTAATCCAGCACTCAGAAGGCTGAGGCAGGAGGATTGCCATGAGTTGGAGACCAGCTTGGGCTACAGAGCAAGACTGTCTCATTAAATAAAGGGGAGGGGGACTGGCGATGTGTCTCAGTGTTAAAACCGTGTGTTTGATCCCCAGTACCGGGAAAAAAAAAAAAAAAACCAGAAATGACAGCCCCATCTTTCTTTCTTTGTGTGTGCTTTACCTCTCTGAGTCTGTTTCCTCACCTTTAACAACAGTACTTGTCTCTTAGGAGTGACCCCAATACCCAATGAGTTTTCTGTCACTTTCCAAATGTGCTTGAGCCTCTAACTTCATTCAGATTACAGACTCTCCAGACCCTACTACCAACTTCCTGAATTAAAACCTCCAGGAAAGGGACTGAAGGAATGGCACAGTGGTTAAGGCACTTGCCTCACAAGCACATTAACCCTGAGTTCAACTCCCCAGCACCACATAAGTTGGGTATGGTGGCACATGTCTGTAACCCCAAAAGAAGCTCCAGGGAAGACGCTGAAAATCTGAATCTTAAAAACTGCCTAACAGCAGACAGCTCAGATCAAGTACTAGCTGCATACCACAATCTCTGTAGTCACTTCCTGTGACCTCTACTTTTAGTCTTTCTAATACTCTCTAAAAGGCAAGTGAGGGTGAGTTTTGTATTTGTTTTTTTTCTTTTGGCCAGAGCTGGTGCCAGGCAAGCACACTGCTTCTGAGCTACACCCTGGCTCCATGATGATTTTGTTTCATTTTTTGACAGGGTCTCCTTCATACCCAGTCTGGCTTTGGACTCACAGCAATCCCATGAGGATGGTTCTTAAATCACTCTAGAGATGAGGAAACATGGGGAGATGCCCAGTCCCACACTAGGGAGGGACCAAGATGGGACAAACTCTTACAATCTGCTCTTACATTTAAGTTCCTGTCCGGTGCCAGGTGCCATTCTTGCCACCAGGGGCACAAGAGGGAGCATTTTCTTGGCCCCACAAGGCTGGCAGTCTGTTGTTCCCTGGGGCCCTTGGGGTTCTGGTACTGGGCTGTGTTCCGGTAGGCAGCACCGGCCTGGATCAGTAAACGTTGACTGCTGGTTTGTCCTCGCTTCAGATTTATCGTGTGGCCACTGTGTGCCCGGGCCTGTGCTGGGTTCTGGGGCCCACAGTAGCTGAGGTGGCCTCCTCAGCCTGCAGTGACCCAGGTCGGGACTGGGGCTGCCCCCTCCGCTGGGCACCACATTCCCAGCCGCCTCCAGCTGCACATTCCCTGATGAAGGAAAGTTCCCAGCCCCGCCTGGGCTCCCAGCGGCGCCGGAATTCCCGGTATTTGAGGAGGCAGGGCGGGGAAGGGGCTGTCTACTCCGAACAGAGCAGGAAGGAGAGGGGAGCCCCTTTTCCAGATGTGTCCCAGCTGTGCTTCTGATAGTGAGCCAGAATCTCAGTAAGGGGGTCTCTGGACACCCTAGGGCCTGCCTGTCTCAGCCCCTTCTCACGGTACGTGAATCCCACCCTCTTTTCTACCCAAATGGGCTTCCCGCCCCAGTTCTGGCTGCCTCAGGCTTGCCCTTTTTGCTAGCCTATCATAATCGGCCTGCTGGGGCAGTTTTTTTTTTTTTTTTTTTTTTTTTTTTTTGCTTTTTAGAGATACAGCTAAAAGGCTCTCAATATGACTAAGAATGGCCAAGCACTTGATGGCACAGGCCTGTCAGCCCAGCACTCTGGGAGACTGAGATAGGAGGATCTGAATTCAAAATCAGCCTAGGCCCTTTACAGATACCTGGTCTCAAAAACTAGGATTGGGGGTGTAGCTCAGTGTACCTGCCTAACATACATACAGTCTGGGTTCAGTTCCCCAGCACCACATAAAAACTAGCTAAGTGTGGGGCTGGAGGAATGGCACGGTGTATAGTTCTGCGTGGTGGTGCATGCCTGCAATTCCAGCACTCAGGAGGCTGAGGCAGGAGGATTGTCTTGAGTCCAAGGCCAGCCTGGGCTACACAGTGATTTCAGGGCCAGCCTGGGCTACGGAACAAGACCCTGTCTCAAAGACAGTAAGGATGACGCTAACTGTGGTGATGTGTGTTTACTGTCCCAGCACTTGGGAGGCTGAGGCAGGATTCATATGCCCTGGAGTTAAGAGGGCAAAGCCTAAGAGGAGAGGTAAGGGTGATGGCCCCTGCCCTCCTTACCCAGCTAACCCAAGCTGACTCCAGCTCTCCTGCGAAACTTGCTCAGCTGAGGTTCACTTCATCACCACTAGTGTAGTTTTCTTATTCAGAACAAGGGGACTCCTGCATCCCCAACCTGGAGCCATCCTGATCTATTTTGGAAAGCCTGGCCCACCACCCGGCTGGCGCCAGTAAGGGCACTGCCCTTCCCTTAGCTCTGTGTACTTGGTGCCAGTGCTGTCCCGCCCAACTTCACTTGACGATGGCATTGTTCTGAGCAGCCAAACCAGTGGCTGTCTGGGGCTCCTGAACATTGAGGCACAGATCCTGTCTTGGGGAGGGCAGGTAAGTACACAGGGGCTGCTGGACAGCTGGGAAAACCCTCCCTCATTGACTTCCAGGCACAGGCCCTCCAGCTGGCTGCAAAGGCCGACACCAGATTACCACTGTTCCCAACAACAAAGCTTCCTCCAGGTCCCTGGTTACTCAGCTGCCTCTGGCCCATCTGTGTGTGACTCCTTGGAAAAGCGTAAGTTGGCCATGGTCACCAGTGTCACCATACTAGACATGGCATGGCAGAGGCGATCAAGGAACATGGGTAAGCAAATAAGAGAAGCATTAGGTCTTTTTTTTTTTTTTTTTTTTTTTTGAGACAGTCTCACTCGGTAACCCAGGCTGGCCTTGGACTCATGGCAATACTCCTCTCAGCCTCCTGAGTGCTAGGATTAGGGACATGCACCACCATGCCGTTTATGTGGTGCTGCGGGATCCACTGTGTGCATGCTGGGCAAGCGCATTAACCACTGTGCCACTCCTCCAGGCTCAAGAGAAGCAGAAATTGAAGCTAGCTGGCGATAGCAGGTGGCCCACGCGTTATCCCAGCAACTGGGAGGCTGAAGCAGGAGTAAATTCCAGGCCAGCCTGGACTACAACGCGAGACCCTGTCTCAAGGGGGGGAAAAAACTTAAGTCAGACTAGCCTGACAGATCCTGGTGCAAACACTACCTTCCCCAAGGAGCCAACCTAACCCACCTAGCTAGCTCAGGACCTCCTGGGGGTGCCCAGCTCTTTGGGCTTCTCTTCCAAGTAGACTATTTGCAGCAGATGCTCCAGTAACTTAGGGCTACAGGGATGGGGGCTTTGGACAGTTCTGGGCCACCTACCATGGTACCAAGACCCTAGCTCAATGTCACTTTGTTGTGTGTGGGGGAGAGCACTGGGGGTGGGTCTCAGTACTGAAATATATCCCCAACTCTATTGAGACAGGGTCGGCCACTGAGCTGACCAGACTGGACTGAACTTGCAGTCCTCTTGCCTCAGTCTACCACAGTGCTAGAACTATAGGTATGTGCCCTCACATACACCAGCTGAAGTCATTTTCACTTTTTTCTTTGTTGAGATAGGGTCTCAGTCAGTAAGCCCAGGCTTGGGCTCATAGCAATCCTGCCTCAGCCTCCTGACTGCTTTGACTATAGGCATTTTCTACCACACCCAGCATTATATAGTGCTGGGGAACTGAACTCAGGACCTTGCACTTGCTAGACAAGTGCTTATACCACTGTGCCATTCCTCCAGGCCCTACTGTGCTTCCTTTTCTCTACAGAATGGGAAAAAATCTAAAGGCAACTTAATCCATAGCAATCTTACGTGTAGATGCTTGTTCTATGGTCCTAAGGATCAAGCCCTGGATGTTCACAGAGGTACCTACTCAGCCTACCCCCCACAAAGACAAGGTCTTGCTAAATTGCCCAAGATGGACTCAAACTTGGAATCTCCCTGCCTCTGCTTAAGAGTACTGGGATTACACGCTTGTGCCACTGGGCCTAACTATCCTAAGGCCTTCAGATTGTTACAACTCCCAGTCCCCTCCTCTTTTTTTTTGACAGGGCCTTGCTCTATAGTCCAGACTGATTCTGAATTCACTATGGAGCTCAGGCTGGCCTTGGACTCATGGCGATACTTCTCTCAGCCTCCCAGTGCTGAGATTACAGGCGTGCATCACCATGCCCAGTTTATGTGGTGCTGGGGAATTGAACTAACAAGTGCTTTAAGTGCTAAGCCACTCCTCCAGCCCAAACCTTTTCTGAGTACTAAGATTACAGAAATGCAGTAGACATGAGGCTATGTGCAGTTTTTCACTCCTTTATGGTTCCAGAGGTCAAGTCCAGGACATTCACAGTGGCCTATAGCACCATCTCATTTTTAGCATGACTTTGAGACACGATCTCACTAAGTTGCTAAACTACCCGGGACAGATAGGCTAGAACTTGAAAATCATCCTGCCTCTGCCACCCAGAGTGCTGGTATCATAGGCATGCACCATGCTACACTATGCTCGCATTTGTAACAACATCACTAGCGCAAAGATGGACATTTGAGCCCATCTGAGAAGAGAAAGGATAGAACCCACAAAGTTACCACACCAAACACAATAACAACCTGCTTCCTGAGGGCTAGGAGGTGCTGCTGACACCTCAAGAATGAAGCCAGTCATGAGTCACCAATTGTGTCAAGAATACTGAAGTGGGGGCTGGAGCAATGGCACAGCAGTGGGCAAGGGCAAAGCTGAGTCCAACTCCTCAGCATGACATAAAGCTGAGTGGGGGCGCATGCCTACAATCTCAGCACTCAAGAGGGCGAGGCAGGATTGTCCTGGGTCCAAGGCCAGTCTGGGCTACAGAGGGAAACTCTGTTGCAAAAAAAAAAAGTACTGAAGGGCAGGGCTGAAGAAACAGCATGGTAGAGCACTTGTCTAGCAAGCGTAAGGCCCTGACTTCAGATTTCCCAGCACCACATAAGCCAGGCATGATGGTACATGCATGTCTGTAATCCTAGCAACAGGACGGCTGAGACAGGATAGCCAGTTCAAGCCCAGCCTGGGCAACTTAGGAAGCCCCTCAAAATCTTAACAGGCTCAGGCCTGAGCTCCACAACCAGAACAAAAACCAAACAAACCAAACCAAGTGCCTCTGAAGTGCATGCTCGGCATGTGCAAGGATCTTGGTTCAACCTATCAAAATAAAAAAATAAAAATAAAAAACCCAAATCCTGAAACAAAGGAAGAAGCTACAAATGGGGGGGGATTTTTTTTTAGTACCGGGATCAGGCCCATTAACCACTGAGAGGTGGTCTCACTAAGTCGCCGAGATTGGGCTCCAACTTGTGCTCCTGTTTTGGCCTTGCAGGCCTGTGCCCCCGGGCCTTGCTTCCCCCACACCTCAGTATTCTATTTGGTTGACTTTTTTTTTTTTTTTTTTTTTTTTTTTTTTTTGCAGTACTGGAGACAGAACCCAAGGCCTTCACACTATGCTTTACTCCCAGCCCATTTCTTGGGTCTGATTTTAAGAAAGGGAATTACTAAACTGCCAAAGCTGGACTTGAACTATGCCTCTGCCTCAAAAGTGCTGGGATTACACGCCGGTACCAACCGTGGCTTATGCCTGGCATTATTTAAAAAAAAAAAAATACAGTACCAGAAAGCTGAGCATGATGGCTCACACCACTCAGGAGGCTGAGGCAGATTACCATTGAGTCCAAAGCCAGTCTGGACTTCACAGTGAGTTCAAGATGAGCCTGAGCTATACAGCAAAACCCTGAATCAAAAAACAGCCTGGAGGAATAGCACAGCATACAGCCCAAAGCAGAGTTAGCCTCCCCAGCACCGTATTTGCCAGACATGGTGGCACACCCCTGTAGTATCAGCATTCAATAAGGCTAATACAGGAACACTGTTAAGTTCAAGACCAGCCTGGAATAATCGGATAAATTCAGCATTGGCCTGGACTACAGATGAGACCCTGTTTCAAGATAAATAAAATTTAAAAACAAAACTGTATTTAAAATCAAATACAATAAAAAGGGGAAAAAAATAAACCTAGCCAGGCATGATTGTTTGGGCCTATGGTCCCAGCACTCTGGGAAGCTGATACAGAATTAACAGCGCAAGCACAGCCTGCACAAATAAGTTCAAGGCTAGCCTGGGCAGTAAATACATTCTGTGTAAGGGAAGGTGGTGGGGGGCAGACAAAAATCAAAAAACCCAATACAATAGTTACTGAGTCGTCTTACTAAATTCCGTTTTTTGGTCTTACCTGCTCACTATCACAAGGGGAATAAGTGTTAACAGTTGGGGGGGGGGGGGGGAGCACAAAGAGAGCCAGAACCAGCACTGGGCTAAGTGTGGAGCCCAGTGGCAGAGCAAAAGCACAAGAGGGGAGTTCCTTAGCACGTGGGAGCATCTGGGTTTGACCCCCAGTGCAAAACAAAGCACAGCAACAAAAAGACTGGGAAAACAAAATCAGACAATGCAGGGTGTGGTCCTGCCCACCTCCTGGTAGGCCCAGCTAAGTGGGAGGCCAATCTCAGCAATTTAGGAGACCTCAAAATTGTATTTACTGTGTGTGGTACAGAAGATCCAACCCAAGGCCTTCCCACGGAGCTACACATACCCCAGCCCAATTTTATTTCTGATTTTCAGACAGTCCTGCTAAACTGCCCAGGCTGGGCTGCAACTTGGAATCCTCCTGCCTTTGCCTCCCAGACAGCTAGGATCAAAATAAAACTGAAAGAGGGGGCTGGAGGAATGGCAGAGTGGTTAAAGCACTTGCCTTGCAATCTCAAGGACCCGGGTTCAATTCCCCAGCACCACATAAAGGTGGGTGTAAGCAGCACATGCCTATAACGCTAGTACACAGGAGGCTGAAGCAGCCAGATTAGCCTGAATCCAAGGCCAGCCTAGGCTATACCAGTGAGTTCAGGACCAGCCTGGACTACAGAGCAAGTCTCAAATTCAAAAAACAAAACTGAAAGGGCTGGCAAGTGTCATGACTCACGCTTATTATCCTAAAGCCCTGGGCTCAGTAGCAAAGCCCTTCTAGAGCAGTGAGACTATCCCTATTACCACAAAAAACCACACCCTCAAACTTAGCAAACTCAGCAGCCACCCGGAATGCCTAAAACCTTACCACCTCAGCTCCCACACTATCCATCCACACTAGCCCCAGAGCAATCACTTCCAGAAAGACTAGTAATAGGGTAAGAATAGGCTAAGGGCACTTTTTGCATCCCATCTAACCAAAGCCCTATCACCACAGAAGACCACACAGTCCCTAGAACCTTAAAATCCCACGTTTATTACAAAGGTGAATGCTGACTCGCATGATGAGTTTATCGGTAGGATTTCTGGTAGCGAGCACGGGCACCAGGGCCTCCAAACTTTTTAGATTCACAGCGCCGGGGATCAGCTACCAGCAGGGTCCGGTCATACTGGATGAGGATGTCTTTGATCTCCTTCTTGGAAGCCTCATCCACGTCTGCAGATGAGTGACAAATGGTAAAGATTTACTTAGACGACAATCACAGATGTCCTTGACTGAGCCCCCACACACCCACCCACCCTCTGGGAAGGACCCACTTGCACTTACACTTCTGGTAGTAGGCCACCAGGGCTTTGGAGATGGACTGACGAATAGCTACCAGGAAAACACACAATGAAAAAAAATACATGAGCTCTGTAAAGGCCCAAATCTAGGGCTCTGTTCTGAGAGCACTCTGAACCCCTGTGCCCAGATTCTGGGACTCACCATAAATCTGGGCCACATGACCACCACCCTTCACACGGACACGGATGTCCACGCCAGCAAAACGCTCTTTGCCCAAAAGCAGAACAGGCTCCAGTAACTAGGGAAACAGAAGGAATGAATAGGCTTTTTGAGTCAAAAGGGCAGCTTAACCACCTCACCAGGCATTCCTCTTTATCTACCTTGTGTCTTTGCCATTACCACCTGAAAGTACTAGTGGAAGGGGCAGGCAATGGTCACAGGCTTCTCTACAGAGCCAGAAGAGAGGGAAAGCATCAAAAAGCCAGGTAAGAGACTGGTCAATGTGCAAGACAGAGGACTGGAAGAATGGCACAGTGGTCAAAGTTCTTTCCTAGCAAGCACAAAGCCCTGAGTTCAATTCCCCAGCACCACATAAGCTGGGCGTGGTGGCAATGCGTGAAGGCTGAGGCAGGACTGCCAACCGAGTCCAAGGCCAGGATGGGCTATACACTGAGTTCAAGACCAACCTGGACTAGAGAGACCCTATTCCCCCAAAGACAAGAAACTGGCAAAGGAAAGGCAACCTGATCTGTGCTCCTTGTGTTTCCTGAACTTAGACCTGCAATACTAACAACCCAGGAGGATCTCAAGATACCAGTAAGGGCAGCTCAGCAAGAGCTTGCCACAATGTAAGATAAAGCCGGACCACTGTGGCACAGCCCTGTAATTCTAGCTGCCTGGGAGACTGAAGCACGAGGCTCACAAGTTCAACACCAGCAGCATGAGCTAAAAATTTAGGGGCTTAGTAGGATCCTCCCTCAAAATAAAGGGCTGGGACTATGCATCAATGCAAAACTCGGGTTCAACATCTAGTGGCTTAATGTGAAGGCCCTTGGCTGGATCCCAGCACAATCAATCAATAAACAGAATGAAAAGGGCTGTAGCTCAGTACTCCGAGTTCAAGCCCACCGTGTTATCAGCTGGCAGCAGGGAGCAATGTAAAGCATCACCATGGGCATTTCCCAACGGGAAAAAGCCACTCCTGAGAATTCATTCAGGTGCAGGTGCCTTTATTTTCTCTTATCCTGCTACACTGGAGACTGAATGCAAGGAAGAGCCTTCACCTTGGGCTACACCCTAGCTCCTTTTACTGAGACAGCAGTTCCCCAGGCTTGGCTTGAACTTGGGTTCCTCCTACCTCAGCCCTCCAGAATACTAAGACTATAGACATGTGCCACCACACTTGGCTTTCAGGTGCCTTTCTTGAGTTCCCAGCCTCTCTCTGAGCCTCATGCTCACTTCCAGAGCAGTTACAATTACACTGCAGTCTGGGCCATGTTTCTCCTTTCTCAGCTGTTTGTCTTTCACATCAGTGCTCGTTTAGACACTTGTAACAAATTTTACTACTTCTTGTCTCGGCTCACAAGGCTTCTATCCTGGCTCCATACTTCAGCCAGAACCCTTGGACCAGCTTCTGGTAATGAAAGCTCCACAGGAGCCTGGATCACTACTCTGCACCCAAAGCAGAACACAGTGTACAGGTACATCCACAGAATAAGCAGATGGCCAACAACCACAGCATTCAGTACATATAAAAGAACCTAAGATGTTTATCTTTTTTGCGACAGGGGCTCACTCTGTAGCCCAGGCTGGTCTCCCAATTCTGAGCAATACTAACTCAGCCTCTCAAGTGCTAGGATTGTAAGTGCACACCACCATGTTCGGTTTATGTGGTGTTAAGGAATCAAACTCAGGGCCTCATGCTTGCAAGGTAAACACTTTAACTGCCGAGCTATGGCCCCTGCTCTCACCCTGTAATACAACCCCCTTTCTTTTATAGACTAGGGCTGGAGGACAGCACAGTGGTTAGAGTACCTGCCTAACAAGCACTGAGTTCAACTCCCTAGCACCACATAAATGGGGTGTGGTGGCACACGCCTGTAATCCACCCCTCTGAAGGCTGAGGTAGAAGTCCAGCCTGGGCTACAAGTGAGTTTAGGGCCAGCCTGGACTTGAGTGAAATCTTGTCTCAATGAATGTGATAGACTTTTAAGGGACAAGCACATCTTTCATACAAACCAATAAACTTTCCTAGAGCGGACAAAACAGTTAAGAGTGCTTGCCTAGCAAGCAGTCCACAGTTGGTTCCCCAGGACCACATAAAAGGCAGGCATGGTAGCACACACATGTGATCCTAGCACTCAGGAGGCTTGGGCAGGAGGATTGCCTCTGAGTCCAAAGTCAGCATGGGCTACATAGTGAGTTCAGTACCTAGGCTAGAGTGAGACCCTGACTCCCCCACCAAATAAAATTATCCCATTTTAGAGACGATGAATCCAGGGCAGAAAGGAGTCATTTGGCGACCTGCCTCAAGTAACATAGATAAAAAGGGCAGAAAGAAGATGCCAGTGTCTTTCCATTCACAGCCAAAAGGGAGGGGCCCAAACAGGGAACAAAGGAACCCCTTTTACAGGCAAGCATTGTCTTAAAAAAAATCAATCAATTCTGCTTCTGTTCCTCTACTAGCACCTATTAAATAATGTGCAGACATTACTTCAGAGGCTGGAGATTTCATCAGAAATGAAACACTTAGGGCTGGAGGAATGGCACATCAGTTAAAGCACTTGCCTTGCAAGCACAAGGCCCTGAGTGCAATTCCCCAGCACCACATAAAGTTGGGCGTAGTGGCACACGCCTACAATCCCAGTACTCAGAAGGCTGAGGCACATGGCTTGCCCACAGTCTCCAAAGCCAGCCTAGGCTATACCAATGAGTTCAGGATCAGCCTGGGCTAGAGCAAGACCCTGTCTCAAAAAAAAATAAAAACACTTAACCAACTAAACAAACAAAAAACTGTGGCACTTCTCTTCAGGGAAATTACGTTCTCCAGAGTAAAAACACGGAGATGGAGAAATATATCAGTGGTTAAAGCACTTGCCTAGCAAGCTCAAGACTATGAGCTTGATTCCCCAGCACTACATAAGTTGAGCATGGTGGCACATGCCTGTAATCCTAGCACCTGGGAGGCTGAGGCAGGAAGATTGCCGAGTTTGAGGCCAGCCTGGGTGACACAGTTCAGGACCAGCCTGGACTACAGAGCAAGACTCTGTCTCAAACAAACAAACAAACAAACAAACAGGATAAAGAATAAAAACACAAGTCAGGGGCTAAGGGGCTTAGCTCAGCAGTTAAAACACTTGCCCAGCAAGTGAATCCTGTGGATTCCCCAGTACCACATAAACTGGGCACACGCCTATAATTCCACCCCTCTAAAGGCTGAGGCAGGACAACTGCCTTGCGTTTGAGGCCACCCTGGGCCACATAATGAGTTCAGGACAATCCTAGACAACAGAGAGAGACTATCTCAAAGAGTCAGACCTCACAAACTTGCTGGTCTCTTGATTCCTGGGTTCCCTCTCTTGGGTTACCTGCCAAACATCAGGGTGTTTTTTTTTTTAATGGCACCAGGAATGAGCCCAGGGCCTTTCATTTAACTATGTCCCCAGGCCAATGTTTAATTTGTGTTCTATTTTGAGACAGGGTCTTCGCTAGGTTACTAAGTTACCGGGGTCGAACTTGTGCATCTTCATTATCTCATCCTTTCCAGGGGGCTGGGACTCGGGCCGGCACCACAAGGCCCAGCTAGTATCCTTACTTTCAAACATTTTCAACCTCTTCTCTTAAAACTTCAGCATTAGTATTTTCACTTTCCCAACTCACCTTTACATAAACCTAAACCTAAAGCCAACTATACCATCAAATACCTGACTTTTCTTTCCACAGGGCCGGTCCTAAACATCCCGTTAATGGCTGTCAGCTTTCAAAACGTACAACATTCCCAGCCCCCCAGAGCCCTCTACTCAGCACCCGTCCCCGATCCCATCACCTTGTACTGCAGCGTGCGAGGCTCGATCATCTCCAGGGGACGCCCATTCACTTTGATGAGGCCATTGCCCCGTTTGCAGTGCGCCACGGCCGTGGCTGTCTTCTGTGGAAAGCGAAAGGCAGCGGGCACCGCCACGTGAGCTTAGGGCCCTGTCTCCTAGGACCCCGGGCTCCTGCCCGATGGCCTCCCCCTGACGGCGGCCTCCCCCGACCCCACTCTGCGAGCGCCCGGCCCACCTTCCGACCGAAGACCTGCACCGACTGCAGCGGACCCTTGGACGGCATGGCCGTAAGCTTAGAAAGAGCCTCCGCACGGCACGGAGCTGTAACCGGAAAAGGAAAGCTTGGGGCCACCCAGGCCGCTTTTCAGGGTCTGCGCAGGCGCATTAAGCGCTGCATCAGGACAAGAGAGTGCTTTACGGCTGGGGGCGGGACCTCTGATGAGCGGCCGGAAGGCCCCTTGGGAGAGGAAGGGGCGGAGCCAGGAGTAGTGGCGCAGAGTCCTACCCGATCGATTTGAGGAATTTCTTGTTGTTGTTCTGTTTTGTTTTGGTTTTGGTGGTGCCAATGATTGAACCTAGGTCCTCATGAATGCTGGGCAAGTTCTCTACTACTGTGTCACATCACCAACGCTGAGTTTTTTTCATTTTGAGACGGCGTCTCTTAAGTCGCTAAATTGCCCACGCTGGGCTCCAGCGTGCAGTCCTCCCGCATCAGCTTTCAAGAGCCCTGCGATTACAGGCCCGCAACACTGGGGCCCCTTTTCTCCTGCCTCAGCCTCCCGAGTGCTAGGATTACAGGAACTCGGGTCCACAGTGCTTGCCTTAGCGCTAACCGCTGAGCCATTTCTCCAGCCCCCACACCTCACAGCCTTTTCCCCAAATCTCCCCTCCCTGGAACTCCTGTCCCCCTGGAGATTTCCCTCCACAGCACCTCTTCTTCCCTGGGAAGTTTTCTCCCCACTTACGTATCAGTTTCCTACTCTAGAATCTGTCCGGAATCCGTCAGGTCAAGTCTTCACTTTCTCCGAGGTCACCCTTCCCTGTGGGCTCTACCTCACGTTTTCTCCAACTCTGGCACCCCCAATACTGTCCTGTGATTTCCTGTCGCAGCCCGCAGTATGCTCCCCAGCCATTGGGCTCCCACCTCAGCGGTAGAATTTGCCTCAGTTTCTCTGGTACCACCAGGCCTGGGGTCCAAGGTTCCGATGGCCCTGGGGGCTCTACCCTACCAGAGAGTGGGACCAAATGAAGATCAGAGGGCAGTGGGGCTGAAGCCACAGGAATGATCCGCCAACCCATAGTTGCCTTACTAAAGGTTTTGAGAGGGAGGGGGGATAGGGAAGGGTGAAAGGGATCACCCAGAGGCATTTCTGGAGGGCACACAGACCGACAGCAGCAAGGCAGGTGCAGTGCAGGAAAGAGAAGCCGGGGCTGGAGGAATAGCACAGCACTTAAAGCGCTTGCCTAGCAGGTATAAGGCCCTGGGTTCAATTCTGCAGCACCCCATAAGGTAGGCCTGGTGGTACATATCTGTAATCCCAGACCTTGGGAAGCTGAGGCAGGACAAATGCAGTACGCTGAAGGCTAGCCTGGGCTCCATAATGAGTTCAGGACCAGCCTGAACTACTGAGTGAGACCCTGCCTCTAAAAAAAGGAAAAGAAATGAAGGGACCAAGAGGAAAAAAGAGAAAAGACAATCAGATAAATCCAGAAAAACATAAGCTCAGTGGTAGAGATTTGGAAATAGAGGCTAATCCTCACAAGAAAAAAAAAATAGGCACAAAAGTTATAAAATACTTGGTTTTCTTTTGTCCCCCCAAAAAAGTAATTCAGGCTGACCCTGAACTTACTATGTAGCCTAGGTGCTACTCAAATTTGTTTCAATCCTCCTGCCTCAGCCTTCCAAGTGCTGGGATTACAGATGTGTGGCATGCCATCACACCCAGCTAATTTTTACATGGTGTTGGGGAATTGAACCCAAGGGCCTTGTGTCTGCTAAACAAATACTCCATTCATTGAGCTATGTTACCAGCCCCTCTGAAATACGTAAAACAGACAGACATGGGAGCTGGGCCTAGAGTTTCAGTCCCGTAATCCCTGCACTCTAGGAGGCTGAGGCCGGGAGATTGCCAAATTCAAGCCCCTCCTGGGTAACTTAGCAATTTAGTGAGACCCTATCTCAAAATCAAAACCAGGACTGGGGACTGGAGGAATATCACAGTAGTTAGAAAGCTTGCCTAGCAAGTGCAATGCCTAGTTTGATTCCCCAGCACCACATAAACAGTTATAGTGGCGCACACCTGTAATCTCAGCACTGGGGGGGAGTGGAGGGGGGGGCACAGGCAGGAGGATAGCTGTGAGTTTGAGTCCAGCCTGGGCTCCTCAGTGAGTCCAGGTCCAGCCTGGACTACAGAGAGACCCTGTCTCAAAAAAAAAATGAGATCCTGTCTCAAAAATATTTGTTTTTTGAAGAAAAAGAAAAGAAAAAAATGTCTAGTATGTAGCATAATCCAAAAGCACTGGGTTCAATTTCTAATACACATACAAAGAGAAATGGACTAATGCAGAGTCTCTCCCCACTCCCCCAAAGTAAGCAGGGGTGGTGGTTCACACCTATAATCCCAGCACTCAGGAGTTGAGCTGGGAAGATTGCTGTGAGGTCCTGGCTGGCCTGGGCTACATAGTGAGTCCAGAGACTACAAAATGATTCTGCAAATAGAGTATACAAGCACTGGCAGGCAGAGATAACGTGTAGCAGGTTCCCATGGGAACATTGGCCCCAAGGTGTACTCTACAGGAGCTGATCCAGTGGGTTTCCAGCCTGCTGTGCTCTGACCACCAAGTCTGCATCTCCCTTGGTAGGGGACTCTGGCTCCAGGAAGGTCGTCATTTTCCCCAGCGTCCTGGGGCACACTCCCTGAGTATGTGTCTGTGACGTGAGCAAAGTCGTCCAGGGAGGGGACAGAAGATAGCTCCCTGTACTCATTCTAGTCGTCTAAGGTGTTCTCTTCCTCCATACTACATTTTCGGAACCCCAAGCAGTAGCCCAAAGGGCCTCTGGACTATCCTCTTGCTTGTGGGGTCTTTGAGGGTCCAGAAACCCCCTCTATAGTACGGAGCCTTTTAACTTGCTCCCTGTAACCCCCGCACTCTGTGTGGCTGAGGTAGGAGAACTGCCTCTAAAAATAAGAAAGAAAGAGAGAGAGAAAAAAAGAAATGAAGTGAAAGGAACCAAGAGGAAAAAAGAGAAAAGACAGATAAATCTAGAAGACATAAACATAAGCTCAGTGGTAGAGATTCAGAAATAGAAGCCAATCCTCATAGAAAAAAAAAAAATTCTAGCCTGGACTGAGCAAGTTAGGGAGACACAGTTAGAGCCCAGCCTCAGACTGGAGGAATGGCATAGTGGTTAAAGCCTTTGCCTAGCAAGCACAAGGCCCTGAATTCAATTCCCTAGCATCACATAAAGCCAGAGTTGGTGGTGCACGCTTGTAATCCTAGCACTTGGGAGGCTGAGGCAGGAGGATTGCTGTGAGTTCAGGGGCAGCCTGATCTACAGAGTGAGTTCAGAACCGACCTGGGCTACACAGTGAGACTTATCTCAAAAAAGGATGGATGATGGCAATCATGAAAACAATGATTACAGCTGCGCCTACATAGTGCTTACTTACTCCGGCCAGGTACTTGTCTACACACCATTAGCTCATGTTTTTCACATCAGCCCTATGAGTAGACAGGAGTCACCACATGTAGCTGTAAAGAACTGCTAAAGGATCCCCCACATCTATATTCGTTTCCTGCCTCAGTCCCTCAGTCTCCCAAGTGCTGGGGTTAGAGGCGTCCACCACTGCAGCCAGCTTATGTGGTGCAGGGAAACAGAGCCCAGGGTCTTGTCCTAGCTAAGCAAGAGCTTTAACCACTGAGCAACATCCTCAGCCAGCAAGCACTCTTCACTGCTGTGCTACACCCCAGCCCAGTCGAGATCATCTGGAGGCTCATTTTGCAGATGAGGAAACAGACATAGAAAAGTGAAGGGGCTTGTCACAGAACCTCAAATCAGAAACCTTGGGGCAGTCACAAGGCCCAGCAGATGGAACCTGCTAGGCCATTGCAGTAAAGCTAACAATGATATATTTTTTTTTTCATTTTTGAGAAAGCATCTCGCTCTGTATCCCAGGCTGGTTCTGAACTCACTGGTGTAGCTCAGGCTGGCCTTGGACTCAGGAAAATTTGCCTGCCTCAGTCTCCTGCGTGCTGGGATTACAGGCTTGTGCGACCATGCCCAGCTTTATAGGGTGCTGGGGAATCAAACTCAAGGCCTTGTAATTGCAAGGCAAATGCTTTAACTGCTGTGCCAGTCCTCTAGCCCATTTATTTTGCTTTTGCAATACTAGGGATTGAACCCAGGCTTTTGCTCTGAGCTATGTGTTAGTGCCCCACCCCGTGTGTGTGTGTGTGTGTGTGTGTGTGTGTGTGTGTGTGTGTGTGTGTGTGTGTGTGCGCACGCGCGCTATTGAGAATCGAATCCTGGGCCTTTGTACTGAGTTGTATCTCCAGTTCATTTTTGAGTTTTGATTTTGAGACAGGGTCTTGCTAAACTGCTAAGTTGCCCAACAAGCTGAGCTCAAATTTGTTATCCTGTACAACCTCCCAGAGTGCTGGAATTACAGGCATGAGTCACTGCGCCTAGCAGCTCTTGAGTCTTTCCTGGAGACTTCCACAAGCACCTTCTGGAAGCAGGGGCCTCAGAGGACACAGACTCCTAGGTACTCCCTGCAAAACCTAGGGGAGGAAGGGAGAGGAAACTTCATCCCGGCCCCCAATTCCTAAGCCTCTCTTCTTTCCAGGAAGAGGACCCTGCATGGAACTCCACTTACAATGGGGAGAAGAGGAGGAAAACAGAAGTCTCTGGCCTCCTGGGGCAGGGAGTTGAGCATGTTGCCCCAGATGTTCCCTTCCTGATAATTGCTTTCATATACTCTGTCCTCTCGTAGGAAGGGACAGAGCAGGGCACACGTGTCCTCTAATCTTTTCTTGTCCCATGAGGGCAGGGAGAGTGCTACGGCTCCTATGCCCAGCTGCAAATAATTATCACTGGGAAACCTTGCTTTTCTTTTTTGAGACAGGGTCTCCTCTCTAGTCCAGGCTGGTCTGGAACTCACTATGTAGCTCAGGCCAGTGTTGGACTCACAGCAATCCTCCTGCCTCAGCCTCCCAATTGCTGGGATTACAAGCATGGGACACCACGCCCAGTTTACCTAGTGCTGGCAATAGAACTCAGATACTTAGCACTTGCTAGGCAGGCTTTTTAACCACTGAGCTATTCCTCCAGCCCCAGGAGACCATTCAAGTAATGCTGATGGCCTGGCCTCAGCCCAGAGAATGTGATAATTGATCTCTGGTATGGCCCAAATACATGTGTACCTGAGAAAGTGAGAAAGAAAGAGAGAGAGGGAGGAGAGCAAGAGAGAGAGAGAGAGAGAGAGAGAGAGAGAGAATATTCCTGGAATGGAATTCAGGAACTCACATATGCTCAGCATGTATTCTACTGCTGAGCTAGATTCCTTAGCCCAGACCATCTATATTTTTATTTTATTTAATTTTTTTTTTTTGAGACAGGGTCTCACTCTGTAGCTCAGGGCTGGTCCTGAACTCACTTTGGAGCCCAGGCTAACCTCGGCCTCAAGCAATCCTCTGGCTTCAGCCTTGGGAGTGCTGGGATTCACTGGGTGTGCCACCATGCCCAGCTTATGTGGTGCTGGGGAACCGAACCTTGGATGTTGCACTTGCTAGGCAAGCACTTTTAACTGCTGTGCCATTCCTCCAGCCCCCATCTATCTATCTATCTATCTATCTATCTATCTATCTATCTATCTATCTATCTTTTTTAAAATCCTAGTCAGGAAGCTGAGCATGGTGCTACACACCTATAATTCTAACACTCAGGAGGCTGAGGCAGGAGGACTGTCATGAATTCGGGGCCAGTCTGGGTTATATGGTGAGCTCAGAATCTGAACTACAAAGTGAGATCCTGCCTAATATATATATATATATATATGCTAGCCAGGGGATAGGGGCATAGCTCAGTGGTTAAAGTGCTTGCATAGAAAGGCACAAGCCCCTGGGTTCGATTCCCTAGCATCAAAGTAAAAATCAGCTGAGTGTTGGTAGTGTGGGCTTCATTCCCAGCACTCTGGGAAGCTGATTACCGTGAGTTGTGAATTCAGTATCAGTCTGGACTGTATAGAGAGAACCTTTATTTAAAAAATAATCCTACCTGGGCCTTGTGGCCCAGGACTATAACCCAGCACTCTGGGAGTCTGAGTCAGGAGAACTGCAAGTTTGGCAAGGTAGTGACATAGTGAGGCCCTATCTCAAAACCAAAAATAAAATGGGGCTGGGAAAGCAGCTCTCAGCATGAAGCCCCTGAGCCCAATCTCCAGCACCACCACCATCAGGGAAAAGCCTGTAATCCCAGGGAGGCTAGGTGAGGGAGATTGCAAATTCAAGCACATCTTGAGCAATTCAGGGACTTAGAGAAAACTTGTCTCAAAATAAAGTATGAAAAAGAGCCAGAAGAATAGCTTTGCGAAAGTCCTGGGTTCCATCCCCGGTAGTGCAAAACAAGCAAAAAACTTCTTATATTTTATTGCACTCAAATAACATTAAATGTAAAACATTTAAAGTCTGAAGCAAGCCTGGGTGCCATAGTGAGTTCAGGACCAGCCTGGGCTGCAGAGCAAGACCCTATCTCAAAAAAAAAAAAAAGCTAATTAAATTAGTTTTGGAAAATCCATGGTTGTCGCAAAACCTGGCACATATTTGTAATCTAGTATTTTTTTTTGTTGTTGTTTTGTGAACTTAGAGAGAGTATCTTGCTAAATCACAGAATTGCAGAGCCTCCAATTTGGAATCTTCTTGCCTCAGCCTCTCAAGAGTGGTGGGTGGTGGATCTGAGTCACCAGGCCTGGTTTAAAAATTTACATTTTTTTTTTTTTTTTAGACAGGGTCTCACTCTGTAGCCTAGGCTGGTCCTGAACTCACTGTGGAGCCAAGGCTAGCCTTGGACTGCTGGCAGTTCTCCGGCCTCAGCCTCAATTACAGGCCTGTGCCACCACTCCCAGATTATGTGGTGATGAGGAATTGAACTCAGGGCCTATGTGCTTGCTAGTCAAGTGCTTTAACCTCTGTGCTATTCCTCCAGCTTTCCCCCAACCGCCCTTTTTTTTAAAGACAGAGTCTTTCTGTGTAGTCTAGGCTGGTTCCAAGCTCACTATATATCCCAGGCTCGTCTCAAACACAGGGCAATCCTCCTGCCTTAGCCTTGGGTGCTGATATTACAGGTGTGTGCTACCATGCCCAATTTATGTGGTGCTGGGGAATCGAACCCAGAGGACTTGAGCTTGCTAGGCAAGCATTTAACTGCTGAGCCATTCCTCCAGGCCAGTTATGGGTATTTAACCCAGGAAATTCACAGTGAACTATATTTATTTAGTCTTGTGGTACTGAGCTATATCCCCAGCCCATTTTTTAGTTCTGATTTTGATGACTTTGGGTCTGGCTAAATTTCCCAGGCTGCGTTTTGAATTTGCAATCATCTTGATTCAGTCTCCTACAATGCTGGGATTACAGACCAGTACCCTAGGGCTGGCTTCCAGTCTTTTTTCTTTTAATATTTTATTTTTGGCAGGTCTGCCATCAGGGTCTGGACAAGGGAAGAAATAACTACTCACAGGCCTAGCAGTGGACCCCATAACACAAGACCACCAAAATAACTGTTTCATCTCCCTTTTGCTACTTTGACTCAGGCCCAGCTGCATGATTGAGGCCCACACAACACCTACATCCCCTGAAATAATCATCCCCTCCACTCTCAGAATGAAAAACTCTTCAAGGCTGCTCTCAAAATGAAACTTTTCAAGGCCAATGCCTCTAGAGAGTAGGAAAGACTCCCTGGCCCCAGAAGCTGTGCTGTGCTTTCTAGCTTAGTCCAACAGCTTATGGTGTTCGTTAATAAGCTCATTTGGATTGAGACTTAGTCTTGTGTAAATCATTATGCTCCAAACTGGAGATCTGACAATTTTGAGGTAAAACCAGGGGGCGTAGCTCAGCCGTTAAAGCATTTGCTAGCAAACACAAAGCCCTGGGTTTGAATCCCCACCACCACATAAACCAGGTGTGTAATCCCAGCATTTAGGAGGCTGAGGCAGGAGAATGGACATGGATTCCAGGCCAGCATAGGGAGTGAGTTCAGGACCAAACTGGACTACAGAGCAAGTCCCTATTTTAACAACAACAGAGAGATACAGCCCTGCTATATCACTAATTAGAGGGAGCGGGGCTCAAATTTTCAAACCTTCTAATTCAGCTTCCTAGACTGCTGAATTACAGGGGTGATCCACCACATAAAAAAAGCTTCTGACATGCACATTCACGTTTAAACGGATGAGGGAAACTGTAAAACTGTAAAGAAAATAAGTAGCTCTAGATCACGCAAATTTAGGAAGGAGTCTTAGAGGTCTGCTGCTTTTCACTTATTTTTATCAGCCTCAGTTTTCTCTTCTGCAAAGTGAGTATATAGATCTCCTAAAACGTATGAGGGTCTATGAGGTTATGAGCAAACGGTTCATTAAATTCAAGGCACGCATTCCTGATTAGAAAGTCTAGGTCTAGAGGGGCAAACGTTCCTCACTCTTGACCTTCCCAAGATGTCGGCATTACCCAACCTTTAAACTATTGCCACACTCAGTATGGCGGCCTGGAAGTGCGTCGCCCAGGGTCACTGCCGGAAATCTCGCGTTAGGAGAGGTCAACTGCTAGGTTATCGCGATAGAGTTCACCAAGTACCAACGAGGCGTTGTGTGAACAGCTGCTGGTACAGAAGGCGGACGTGGAAGCGAAGCGGTAAGGGGGAGTGCAAAGGTGGTAGGCGCAGGTGTTCCTGGGGCTACGGAAGGCGTAGAGACTGAATTAAGGTTTTCGGGATGTGTTAGCAGGTGGAATGGGGAGATTCCTCAGTTGGATTCCCGATTGCCGGAAGTGCGCCAGGGGATTTTTCTTTTCCCAAAGAGCTAGCGGAGAAACTGAGGGTCGGGGTCAGGCTCCGTCTTATGGGATGCGCTGAGGCTGCCGTGTTTCCCCGCAGGAGCAGAAGATGTCGGACAGCGAAGACAGCAACTTCTCTGAGGAGGAAGACAGCGAGCGCAGCAGTGAGGCCGAGGAGGCCGAGGTCTGGCTGAGGCGTTGCGCCTGAAAGGCCTTTGTGGGAATCCAGGGGGACTTGGAGTGGGCTGGGAGCTTCCAGATGGTCGGGGGAGAGAGAGAGTAAAGGATGAAGCAGAGGGATGAGCGGCGAAGGAGAGTGGGGGAGTCGGTGCGCAGATACAGTGCAATTACAGGTGGTGTCTTTAAAGGACTTGGTGAGTCTATGATACCCAGAGGACCACTAATTATTTTTATTTTTGCATGTGCTCAAGTTATTCTGGAAATTTATTTGGAGTCCCTACTCTGGGCTAGGCACGATTTTTTGCCCTTGGGGTAAACCAGTAAACAAAACATTAAAAACATAAGAGAACATAACCAGTAAGTAAGTAAGTAAATAAACATATGCTCATAAGTATAAATAAATGTAAGTGCTAAATAGACCCTATACAGGCTGAGTATTTCTAATATGAAAATATAAAATGGGGGTTGGAGGAATGGCACAGCAGTTAAAGCACTTGCCTTGCAAAGTGCAAGGCCCTGAGTTTGACGGTTCCCCAGCACCACATAAAGTCAGGTGTGTTGGCACACGCCTGTAATTCTAGCACAAGGGAGGCTGAGGCAGGATGATGGCTGTGAGTCCAAGGCCAAACTGGGCTACAAAGTTAGTTTAGGACCAGCCAGGGCTATAGAGTGAGACCCTGCCAAAAAAAAAAAAGGCCAAAAGTTACATATATTCCAAAATCGGATTTTTTTAAAGTACTGGGGGTCAAGCCCAGGGCCTTCACACTGAGCTGCATCTCCAGGCCATTTTTCTGATTTTTTTTTTTTTGAGACAGTGCCTTGCTGTGTAGTTCAGGATGGTCCTGAATTTATTATATAGCCTGGGATGGCCTCAAACTCATGGTAATCCTTGTGCCACAGACACCCAAATGCTGGGATTAAAGGTGTCACCATGTGTAGATTGGTTTTGACTTGTGAGACAGGGTCTCACTAAGTTGCTAAGTGGCCCGGACTGTTCTCAGAATTGCTACCCTCCTGATATTCTCCCAGAGTGCTGGGTTCACAGGCCTTAGCCACCAGCATTGTTGACCTACATCCCCAGATTGAAAATATAAATTTTTTATTTTTTGAGGCAGGGTCTTACTTTGTAGTTCAGGCTGGTCATGAACTCACCATGTAGCCCAGGCTGGTCTTGGACTCACGGAAATCCTGCCTCAGCCTCCTGAGTGCTAGAGTGCTGGGATTACAGGTGTGTGCCACCATGCCCAGCTTCTGTGGTGCTGGGGAATTGAACCAGGGCCTTGAGCTTGCCAGCTTGCTAGGCAAGTGCTTTAATTGCTGATCTATTCCTCTGGCCTTTGGATCTCAAAATTTTAAAGTGCCGACACGATGCCATGAGTCAGTAATTCCCTTTTTGACTTTATGTGACAGGTTGAAGTCTGAATTCAGATGCACTAACGTTCTGTAGAAAGTTACTTTCAAACAAACAGTACATATAAGTACATATGAAACATAAACGTATTTCCAGTTTATGCTTGGGTTTCATTTCTGAGCTAGCTCATGGTGTATGTGTAAATATCCTAAAATCCAAAGACTTGCTGTCCTAAACACATCTGGTCCCAAACATTGTGGAAAGCTAGGGACACCTGCAGAAAAGTATAGGAGAGGAAGTAGAAGGAATATCTCAGTGGTTAAATGCTTGCCAACAAGTGCAAGGTCGTGGGTTCAATTCCCCATCACTAGATGAGCTAGGTGTGATGGTGTACACTTAAAATCTCAGCAATGGGCAGGCTGAGGCAGGAGGATTGTTGTGAGTTCAGGACCAGCCTGGACTGCAGAGCGAGACCCTGTCTCAAAAAAGAAAGAAAGAAAAGTAGAGCAGAGAAAAGAAATAGGCAATCCTGGGGGTACTTGGAATAGGGTGAGCAAGGATGAGTCTGAGTCAGTGTCATTCGGACAAGGACTCAGGTGAGAGAGGAGTCATAAGTGTCTGGAAGAGTAGTATTCCTGAGAGAGCCTGGTGTACAAAGTTGGTCACATGTCTTCGTTTTTCAAGGGAGAAACAAGGAGAAACAAGGCCAGTTTGGATCAGAGTGAATACTGGTTTTGGAGGTGTAGCTCAGTGATTAAAGTACTTGCTTATTAGGCACAGGACCCTGGGTTCGATTCACCAGCACCACATAAGCTGGGCATAGTGGTACCCCTGTAATTCCAGCACTCAGGAGGCTGAGGCTGGAGAATTGCTATGAATTCAGGGCCAGCCTGAACTACAGAGTGAGACCCTGTCTCCAAAAAGAACAAAGTTCTGGGGCTGGGGAGGCAGCTTAGTGGTAGAGCTCTTGCACAGGGTGGGCAGGGCCTGGTGTTCATTTCCAGTACTGCAAAAAAAGGCAGGGAGGAGGGCTGAAATTAGGGAAATACAGTTTAGCTTGTGGCTAGTTTAGAAAGTGGGATCAGCGGGCAGGAAACAGAGAAGAGGTAAAAGCAAGGAGCTGGGGTTAGAAGAAGGAAGGTATCCTTAGGGCCGAGTGAAGGGGCAGATTGAAGGTGTGACTTCACAGGGACAACAAGGGTCTATTGCCCGAGAACAAGAGGAAGCCAGCGAGTCTAGGGAAAGACTGAGGTTGGTTTGGGACACCAAGTGTGTGTAGGCTCAGAGTACATCTTGGGGAGACGTTCAGGAGGCTTGGCATGTGGGAATATTATAGTTCTGGAAGAATACAGGATACCAGTGATGGGTGGGAGGGTATCATCTGTGGAGATATGAACTGAGGCTGTGGAAGAGTAAGTGGTGTCAAAAAGTAAAGGCGGCCTGGGTATTCAGCTCAATTTCAGGGCCCCAGGCTCCGTCCTCAGTTCTCTCCATGCACACACACGCACATGCACATGCGCACATGAATGGTGCTGGGAGAGAGCACGGGTGTGGGCAAAGCAGAGAGCCCTGGGCTGAGCCATGTGCCTCTGAGGTGTGAGTGGAATGAGAGGGGTCATGGGAGAGGGGTTTGTGGTTGAAGCCAGAGACAGAGATAGATGAAAGGAAGTCCTTGGAATTACCAGCAGGATGGCGGTGAGCTTGGCAAGCAGAATGCCCTGGAAACAGACGTGAGAGTCGTTGTCACAGAGCTGTTCATGTCACGCCAAGCCTAGATGAGGTGGCCCAGGGAAGTTTTAGGGTGGACAGAGATGGGGCAGGGACCAAGCACATTTCATGGCCAGGTGGAGGAAGAGCCCGGGATCTAATGTGGAAGGAGTCGCGCCAGCTCCCGGGTGTTGGCTGGTTGGCTGGACACTGCAGTGCTGTTGAGCTGGAAATGGGGGATCTGTCCACAGTGGGTGGGTGTATAGGCAGAGCCAAGGGGCTTTTATTGGCCAGGCAGATCTAAGTATCTGAGGTCAGGTTTGGGGCAGAGGGTGACTTGGTTTCTGGATTTGGGGGATAGCAAAACCTGGTGCCCCAACCCTGCCTGGGCCCTACAGGTAGAGGAAGAGCGGCAGAGTGCCCCAGGCAGTGAGAAGGAAGAGGAGCCTGAGGAAGAGGAAGAGGAAGAAGAGGAAGAATATGATGAAGAGGAGGAAGAGGAAGATGATGACCGGCCTCCCAAGAAACCCCGCCATGGTGGCTTCATTCTGGATGAGGCCGGTAGGTCAGAGTGTTGGTCAGATGCTGAGAGGAACATAAAGACATGAGAACACTTTTTTTCCTCTGTTCCCTTTTTTTTTTTGAGACAGCTCTTGCTCTGTATCTCTGGCTGGTCCTGAAGTCACTGATGTAGCCCAGGCTGGCCTTGGCCTCAGGACAATCCACCTGTCTCAGCCTCCCAAGTGCTGGGATTACAGGCATGTGCTACCATGTCCAGCTTTATGTGGTGCTGTGGAATCAGACTCAGGGCCTGTGTGACACTTTCTGAAAGTGAACTAAAGTAGATCTTTTCTCTGTTAAGTTGTGAATGTTGGGTATTCTGTCCCAGCATGAGTAGGTAAGTAACTAAGACAAGTATGTGCAAATATATCCATGTGTTAAATGTAGTTGATTACATTTTACAGTTTTTCTCCCTGCCCTGCGTTGTATTTATGAATTCCAAGGTTCGTCATAGTATTAATTAAAATCAGAGAAGTAGAAAACAAACTCAGTGTGCAAGGCAAGTGCTTTCACTGCTGCGCCTTTCCTCTAGCAACTTCCCTTTATTTCTTTTTTTTTTTTTCTTTTGAGACAGGGTCTCACTCTGTAGTCCAGGATAGTTCTGAAATCACTATATGGCCCAGGTTGGCCTCAAACTCACGGCGATCCTCCTGCCTTGGCTTCTTGAGTGCTGGGATTACAGGCATTGGCCGCCATGCCCAATTGATGTGGTGCTGGGGAGTTGAACCCAGATAGTTAGTGCTTGCTAGGCAAGCACTTTCACCACTGTGCCATTCCTCTAGCCCCTTATATTTGATTTTGAGACAAGCTCTTTCTAAGTTACTAAGACTGGACTAAAGCTCACAGTTGTTCTGCCTCAGTCACCCAGAATGCTGGGACTACAGGCTTGTACTGTTGGGCCCAGCTCTTTTTATCTTTTCTTTTTATTTAATTTTATTTGCCATACTGTGGATTAAAACCAAGGCCTTTGAACTGGGATACATTCTCACCACCTTTTAAAATTTATTTGGAGACAAAGTCGCATTAAGTCACTAAATTTCCGAGGCTGGAATGGAACTTGCAGTCCTCCTGTCTCAGCCTCTGAGACTGTTGGGATTGGAAGTATATGCCACCATGCCAAGCTTTCTTTCTCTTTTCATTTATTTTTTATTTTTGCTCTGCTGAGCGTTGCATGTGCTGTGCAAGCACTCTGCCGCTCAGCCACATCCTTGGTCCATTGCACATAGTTTTTATTTACTTATTTACTTAGGAGGAGAGGGTTTTTTTTTTGATTTACGGTTTTAGAGGATTTGGTCCATGCTGAATGGATCAGAAGCAGGACTGTAATGGCAGAAGGGTATAGGAAGAGGTTGGAGGAATCACTGTGGTTGAGTGCTTGCCAAGCGAATGTAGGGCCTTGGGTTTGATTCCCAGTGCCACATAATCTTGGGTTGGTGTCACATGACATACCTGTAAAAATTATGAGACTGGCAGAATAGCACAGTGGTTAGAAAAGATGGGCGTGGTGGTGCATGCCTGTAATCCCAGCATTTGGGAGGCTGAGGCAGGAGGATTCCTGGGAGTTCTGAGTCCAACCTGGGCTACATAGTGAGCTCAGGACCAGCCTGGATTACAGAGAGAGACCCTACCTCAAAAAAAAAGGAAAAGAAAAAAAGAAAGAAAAAACAAAAAGGAAAAGAAAGACCTGTGCTAATAGGCTTGACTCAAATTTAAAAAATAAGAGGGTGTAGCAAAGCAAAGTTGCTTAGTTTGTGAAAGTGAAGAAACAGACGTAGATTTTTTTTTTCTTTGAGACAGGGTCTCTTGTTTTACTTCGTCTTTGAGGCAGGGTCTCTCTGTAGCTCTAGTGGTACTGAGGCTCACTATGTAGCCTAGGCTAGACTTGTACTTGTGGCAGTCCTCCTGCCTCACCCTATTGAGTGCTGAGATGACAGGTGTATGTCACCATATCTGGCTTTATATGGTGCTGGAGAATTGCATTTGCTAGTCAAGCGCTTTAACTGCTGTCCATCCCTGCAGCCCTGAGATGGGGAGGGTCTGTGTAGTCCAGGCTGGTCCTGAACTCACTTTGTAGCCCAGGCTGGCCTCAAACTCAGACAGTCCTGCCTCAGGCTCCTGAGTGGTGGGATTATAGGCCTGTGCCACCATCCAATTATAGGCATAGATTAAAAATAGCTGTTTCTTTAGAGGTTATTATGTGCTCTGTGATGTTTCTCCTTCTCTCTTGTTTTTTTTCCTTTTCACTCCTAGTGAGAGATATGTCAGAGAATCATCGGAATAAACACACAAAAACCATTCGTCTATCTTCCCTTAATAGTTGGGAGGGAATTTTCTTTCTTTCTTTCTTCCTTCCTTTCTTTCTTTCTTTTTTTCTTTTGAGGGACTGTGTAATCCTAACCAGTCTTGAACTTAGTATATAGCCCAGGCTGGCCTTGGACTCAGGACAGTCCACCTGCCTCAACCTCCCAAGTGCTGGGATTATAGGCGTGCGCCACCATGTCCAGCTTTATGTGGTGCTGGGGAATCGAACTCAGGACCTTGTGCTTGCAAGTCAAGTGCTTTAACTGCTGTGCCATTCCTCCAGCCCCTCTCAGATTTTAAAAGGAATATGTGGGTGGCTTTTGGAAAGGGATGACTGTTGGAGCCTGGTGTACCTGCTTGTGACAGGTGACCCTGGTGTATAAGTGCCTCACCTCTGAGTCTGGTCTGGGGAGGAAGATTTCCAGGGCCTGTATCGCAGAGGAGTTGCTTTGTTTCCTGGGAGCTGATGTGATGTCACCTTTACTCCAACTGTCCCCTGACCACTTGGCCTCCTGTTCCAGATGTGGACGATGAGTATGAGGATGAGGACCAGTGGGAGGACGGAGCTGAGGACATCCTGGAGAAAGGTGTGTGTGGGCCCTGCCTGGCAAGCCCACCTGGAGGGGCATGCCTGAGAGGGGTCTCCCAGCCCCTCCCCCACCCCATGCCCTGCACCTCCCTAATCCCCACCCTTTCACCTCGCTTCTTTCTGTCCTTGCCAGAGAGATCGGCTCCCTACCCTTTTCCTTTTAGGCCCATGAGTGGGGGATGGGGACTGGGGGCTTGTGGGTGTTGGGAGAAGATTCTGGGACCCCAGGCCCCCAGTGAATCCCTTCTGTGGGTTGTTAGTGTGGGTGGGCTCTGCCCCAAGAAACCCCCCACTTCCTGGGCCAGCGCCCCTTCCCTGTTACTTTCCGTTTTGTGCACCTCATACATTTCGGCTTCTCCCCAACCACCTGGTGCCTGGCCTTTACTTTTGGTTTTTGATGTTCCTGTGTTCCTCCCTTGCCCTCCCCCCAACCCATTGGTTGATTTTGCTGCTATAATTTGGCTCATACTTTGTCTGCCCTCGCCCACCACCACCTCCACCACCACCACCACCACCACCACCACCACCACCACCTCCTCTTCCTCCAAGTAGAAGAGATTGAAGGTAAGAACCTGGAAAGGGATTTGTGACCCTCCTCCCATATCCTGAAGTTTCTGCTTCCTGCAGCATCCTGCCCTCAGCCCCTGGCCCCTGGTGACACACATGGGGTCCAGAGTCAGGGAGCTCTGGGGCGGGTCTCCAGCCGTGGCTGACCTAGGGAAGTGTGTGTGTTTCTGTTGGTGACTGGGCTGTTGAGAGGCAGGGATGTGAGGGCATGCTGGAGTTCGGGTGTGCTTAGACAGCGGCTGTTAGGACCTGCTGGGTGTGCCCCGAAAGCTGGGCCCTGTACCCAAATCTTTGACGAGAAGCAGGATGCTGAGGAGGTCAGACTGGGGGGTGAGGGGTTGGATTTCCTCAGTGAGCTGGCTTCCTGCCCCAAGGCTGAGCCCCGGCCCTTTGCCCTCACCCCGTTCTCTGGGCCCTAGCTCTCCAGCCATGTCCTTCCTCACCCCGCCGCCCATTTGTTTCCAGCCTCCAACATTGATAACGTTGTCCTGGATGAAGACCGTTCTGGGGCGCGCCGCCTGCAGAACCTCTGGAGGTAAGCGGGGGGCTCCTGCGGGGACAGCCTGCCCCGGTAGCTTGGGGGCGGGCCGCCCCACGCGCCTTTCTTCAACCCTCACTTCATGTTGACTTTCTCCTCATGCTTCAGGGATCAACGAGAAGAAGAACTGGGCGAGTATTACATGAAGAAATACGCCAAGACGTCTGTGGGAGAGACGTAAGGCTGGGCGGGGAGCAGGTGGTGCTGGAGTGGGAACAGCAGGGGTCTTGTGGAGGGTCACCCCTTGTTTGTGACACTTTTTTCTTTCCAGGGTGTATGGAGGGTCTGATGAGCTCTCAGATGACATCACCCAGCAGCAGCTGCTCCCGGGAGTGAAGTAAGGAGTTGGAACAGGGACAGGAGGCTGAGGTGGGAATGTTGGCGTGATGCTACCTTCATGGGTCTCTTGGAATAAGTCAGGACAGAGTCATGCTGAAGGGGAGGGCCAGCTGGCATGCTCTCTTTCCTGTGCTTGTGGATGAGAATGTGGAGGCCCTGTGTGTGGAGGGAAGAGGAAGGATGGCTCAGGTGATGTGGATGCTTCTTGGTGAGGAGACAGTGTCACTGATGGCCCTTTTTCCCCTGCCATCCAGGGATCCCAATCTGTGGACTGTCAAGTGTAAGGTGCGTGCTTGGGCTTCGAGGCTGCAGGAGGCCGCCTGCGGGGAGTGCCGTCCCCGTGGCCTGGCAGTCTCTTGTTGCATCTGCCCTGCTTCTCCGTCCTTCTCATGCTCTCCTTGTCGGTCACTGTCCCCTGCACTTCCTCCCCTCCTCCACCCTGGTCGTCGTCGTCCTTGCTCCTGATCATTTTTTTGGCTGTCCTCTCCTGCTCCTGTCCTGTGTCCTGTCCTCTGTTTTCTCACCTGTCTCACATTACCTGTCTCCTTCCAGATTGGGGAAGAACGAGCCACAGCCATTTCCTTGATGCGCAAATTCATTGCCTACCAGTTCACAGACACAGTAAGTCCGCTGAGTGGCTTGGGGTGTGGGACAGCCAGGCCCAAATGGAAGGGCGGCACAGGTCTCCAGGGCACGAGGAAGGGCCGAGCTGCCTGCAGAGTGGGCTGCTACACAGCTGGAACAAGGATAATGCCTGGACTCGGGTGTGTGTTTATTCTGTACATTTCCTCTTGTCTTTTTTTTCTCCCTAGTACTGGGGAGTTGAACGCAGGGCCTTTGCACTGAGCTACATTCCCAGCCCTTCATATTTTTTGAGCTGGGGTTGAACAGGTCTGTTTACTGGCTGACTTAGCCAGTCTACCCTGTCCTAGGATCCCTTTCTCAACCATAAAAGGGTGACAGCTGCCTGATGGGTGGTGACCAGGTAGAACTCAGTGTTATGCAGAAAAGCACAGGAAGCTGGCTATACCTGTGCTATCATGCCAGCATGTTTTATGGGTGACTTCATTTTTTCTTTATTTTTGTGACAGGGTCTCACTATCTAGTCCAGGCTGGTTTTGAGCTCACTATGCAGCCCAAACTGGCCTTGAACTCAAAGTAATCCACCTGCCTCAGCCTCCCGAGTGCTAGGATTATAGATGTGGGCCTATAATCCCCTATCCAGCTTATGTGGTGCTGTGGAATCAGACTCTGGTACTTAGCACTTGCTAGGCAAGCACTCTTAACTGCTGAGCTATTCCTCCAGCTCTCATGGGTGACTTCTAGAAGATGACTTGTCACGTGGGAATCCGTGTCACATGGCAGTCTTTCATGGTTGCCATGGATGTGCCTCACTGTCTTGCTTCCTGTGCCCATTCTGGCAGCCCCTGCAGATCAAGTCAGTGGTGGCCCCAGAGCACGTGAAGGGCTACATCTATGTGGAGGCCTACAAGCAGACCCATGTGAAACAGGCCATTGAGGGTGTAGGCAACCTGCGCCTTGGCTACTGGAACCAGCAGATGGTGCCCATTAAGGAGATGACAGATGTGCTCAAAGTGGTGAAGGAGGTGGCCAACCTGAAGCCCAAGTCTTGGGTCCGCCTCAAGCGAGGCATCTACAAGGACGACATTGCTCAGGTGCCAGGAGGCGGGGCAGCCAAGGAGATCTGGGTTTCCCGGTCCTGTCCTCTCCTTTCCTGTTGTCCTTCTGACCCTGCTTGGTGCAGGGCAGCAGAGGGCCGGCCTCCTCCTGTGTGTGTTCGAGGGCGTGTTGAGTCCCGGTCTGAAGGACATGAGCCAAGAGCTCCATTGAGTTCTTGGGGGAGCGTGGGAGGTAGCATTTGAGATATGACGCTCCCTGGCTGCAGCAGAGCAGTGTGCATACAAGAGCAGGAGACGAGCTTGGGCGGTGATGAGGCCTTACAACCTGTCCTAGGCTTCTGCTTCGCAGAGTAAGATGGGAGGTTTTGAGGGACACAGTCTAGCTTGGGCTTTATTTTGTTTGTTTATTCGTTTATTTATTTATTTTTGAGACAGAGTCTTGCTCTGTAGCCCAGGCTGATCCTAAACTCACTATGGAGCCTAGGCTGGCCTTGGACTCACGGCAGTCCTCCTGCCTCAGCTTCCTGAATGCTGGGTTTACAGGTGCCACCATGCCAGGCCTTATGTGGTTCTGGGTAATTGAACTCTGGGCCTTGTGCTTGCAAGGCACATGCCTTAACCGCGCTGCCATTGCTTCATCCCGTGGGGGATGGGATTTGTAGCAGATCGAATGTGAAAACAGGAGGAAGCTGGGCTGGTGGCACAGGCCTGTCACCTCAGCACTCTGGGAAGCTGAGGCAGGAGGATTAGAGTTAAATCCAGCCCGAGTAACTTCAGCTATTTAATGAGACCTTGTCTCAAAAAAAAAAAAAAAAAAGATGGGTTGTAGCTTAGAACAGAGAGGCCGTGGGTTCAGTCCTCAGTACTTAGAGGGGTGGGGAAGCCTTGGACTTGGTGGGCCTTAGCAGAATGAGTAGGAGGTGCCTGGGAGAGGGACAGCTGGGGATGTGGTCATTTCAGCTCTGGTTGTCCTGGGTATGAGGGGCCTTTAATTTTTTCTCTTTTTTCTTGTGGTGTGGGTGGAGTCCGGGCCTTCACACTGAGCTACCTTCCCAGCCAATTTTTTTGATTTTGTTAAGTTGTCCCGGCTGGGCTTGAACTCGGGATCTTTTGCTTCAGCCTCCTAGAGTGCTGAGTTGACAAGCCTGTGCTGCCAGGCCACCCGAGGAGCCTTTCATATGCCTGAGTGGAGATGGAAGGCAGGAAGTGGTCCTGCAGTTGCAGAGCTGAGAGACGGTGGGCGGGAGAGGGACACCCTGGGGCCCTGCTCTTCCCCTCCCAGCTCTGCCCTCTGGGCTGGGGCAGGGCCGGCTGGGCACTGACTCCCCCCTCTCAGGTGGACTACGTGGAGCCCAGCCAGAACACCATCTCCCTGAAGATGATCCCGCGCATTGACTACGACCGTATCAAGGCCCGCATGAGCCTGGTGGGTAGAGGGCCTGCCTGGTGGCGCTGCGGGGCGCTGCGGGTGGCCACCTTCCTCCCTTACTCTTTCTACGCTGCCCCCCTCTTCTAAATAGAAAGAGTGGTTTGCCAAAAGGAAGAAGTTCAAGCGGCCCCCGCAGAGGCTCTTTGATGCTGAGAAGATCAGGTGAGTGCTTGGGGGCAGTATAGCTGCAGCCAAGTGACTTGTTGAGCCTGTGTCTCAATTTCCTCCTGCAGGGGTTAGTGACAGCCGCTTGGGCTGCCTAGATTTGTGGTGAAAGTTGAATTAATACAGAATGTTCTTCAGAACAGCACTGAGCAGGTAGTGAATGTGGTAAATGGTGTCATATACTGAGGTGGGATTTACAGGTAATGTCAGTGTTTGTAATGTCCCGATCAGCTGGTGCCTGCCTGGGGTAGCGCCTAGAACTGTCCCCTCAGGACAGCTTCTGTTCTACCTTACTTTCTACAGAGGAGCTTGGTCTTCTCCTCTGTCCTCTAAGAGGGGCAGTGAGTGTCCTTCCCATTCTGGGAACAGCAGGAACCAGGCCCCGGCACCCCACATGCAGGACAAGGGCACAGGCAGAGTAAGGGCCCTGGGGCCTGAGGTTCAGGCCTGCAGTCCTGCTGCCGGTGTTTGGATCCTTAGGTTGGACTCGCTGGCTTGGTTTCTGGGGTGAGCCCGCGTCCTCTCTCCTGGGAGATGAGAAGCATGTTTCTGACACCCAGGGCTTGGGGGTATCAGTGAGACCGTGAATGGCAGGCCCAGCTAGCTTGTGCTCCTGAGTAACGTCTGTCATGGCTGTCGGGTGCTGGTGTTTGACTCAGTCAGGGGTTACCGACCCCTTGCTGCATGCTCGGCTCTGGGTGAGAGCAGGGAGGGGCAGGGAAGAGAGGACAGCATAGCAGGCAGGGGACTTGCTGGCAGGTGATCTGTGCTCCAAAGTGCAGGGACGTGGGCTGTGTGCCCCTCCATGGGTTGGCCTCTGGGGTCTGGGAGAAGTCCCTTCTGCCAGGAGGGCATATGAGGAGGGCTGTGTCAGCCTTCCTGTCACCCTCTTTGTGTGCCCGCTGAGTCTGAGGCCCAGCAAGATTTCCTCTCTGACAGCTTTTTGTTGTTCTCTCCCTCCTAAAATTCCAGGTCCCTGGGGGGTGATGTTGCCTCTGATGGTGACTTCCTCATCTTCGAGGGGAACCGCTATAGCCGTAAGGGATTTCTATTCAAGAGCTTTGCCATGTCTGCTGTGGTAAGGGTCCCACGGGGCTCAGGGTGACGGGAGACATACTTTTATCCCCCCCTGTAACTCTGACCCATGGATGGCTGGAGCCTGGGGTTTGTCCTTGGGAGTGGTTCTCTGTGCCATGGCCCACTGGGCTGTGGCACTGACTGGTCTGTTCTTCCTTGTCCTTCGTGTACCCTGGGGGCTCAGATCACAGAGGGTGTGAAACCCACACTGTCTGAGCTGGAGAAGTTTGAGGACCAGCCAGAGGGCATTGACCTGGAGGTGGTCACAGAAAGCACAGGTATCTAAGCCTTCTGGTACCGGCGTCAGGGAGGAGGCCTAGGAGCAGTTTCTGGTCAACACTACCTTTCCCTCAGGAAAGGAGCGAGAGCACAACTTCCAGCCAGGGGACAATGTGGAGGTGTGTGAGGGCGAGCTCATCAACCTGCAGGGCAAGGTCCTCAGTGTGGACGGCAACAAGATCACCATCATGCCCAAGCACGAGGATCTCAAGGTAGGCGTCGTGCGGGCTGAGTGTGTCTTCATGGGGTTAAGGTTGTCCAGGATGAGGTCCTGGCTGGGGACCACCGTCTGGCGCAGTCTGAGGCCTCCTGTGGCCCCGTGGCAGTGGCTGGGCCTGGAGTGGATTTCAGCAAGAGCATGAATACATTCCTGGGCAGGTGGTGGTGGCTCCTCTCACGGCTCTCTGTCCCCACAACCACTCCCCCAGGACATGCTGGAGTTCCCAGCCCAGGAACTTCGGAAATACTTCAAGATGGGGGACCATGTGAAGGTGATCGCTGGCCGATTTGAGGGCGACACAGGCCTCATTGTGCGTGTGGAGGAGAACTTCGTCATTCTCTTCTCTGACCTCACCATGCACGAGGTGAGGCTGTGGCAGGTTGTGGCAGGGAGGCCGTGGTGGGCAGGCCGGTTCCCCTCAGCCACCTCAGCCTCTCCCTTCTCCTGGCAGCTGAAGGTGCTCCCGCGAGACCTGCAGCTCTGCTCCGAGACTGCTTCAGGTGTGGATGTTGGGGGTCAGCATGAATGGGGCGAGCTGGTGCAGCTGGACCCCCGGACTGTGGGCGTCATTGTGCGACTAGAGCGGGAGACCTTCCAGGTGTGTGGATACTGCACCCTGTGGCGGGGCTTGCTTGCTGTTAAGGACTTCTCTCCCATGAGCCCCCACTCAGCCTAGGTGGGGGAGTGCCGTGTCTAAAATCCCAAACTCCTGAGTTATGGGTGTGGTTCTCACTTGCAGCTGGCTGTGTGATTCTGGGCAAGTGGCAGGTCGTTTGTGTTCTCTGTGCATCAGTTTCACAACCTGTGAGGTGCAGATCATAGCAGTGTTGGCTTCAGTGGCTGTGAATGAGTCTCTGAGATTAGATAAGCACCCTGGCATTTGGTGCTCTCCAAGGATAGGAGGATACAGGTGTGCCGACCCTCATCCCCCTTCCTCATGAATACGTGAAACAGAGAACACAGTGCTCAGGACCCTCAGCTCTGGACTCCCACCTCAGGTTTGTCGCTTCTGTGCTGAGTGATCCTGCTGTAGTGACTTGGCCTCTCTGGGTCTGAGATTTCACCACTATGGTGAGAGGAATTGTGATAGTATCTTTCTCAGTGGGAAGTGAGGAGCCTAGGGTTAAATTGCCTGTGTGAACTTACTGTGGGCCTGGCCCTGATTGACAGGCGGGTAGTGAGGTGCGGCGTTCATCTCTCTCCCTCCCGTCTCTTGGGTCCCTGCTCCTCAGGCAGGAGGGGGCGTCTCCTTCCGAAGGGTGTTTTGGAATGACTGGACATGTTGCTGATTGACACAGCGCCACGGTGGTGGCAGTCTGCCTGCCTAAGCATCCCACAGAGCTGGGGTAGCCGCCCACCAAGAAGGCTTGTCACAGCCCCGGGCAGCCCTTCTCCGGGTCACCCTTTCCTTTGCACCTTGTTGGCAACCCTCCCTGCGTAGGTACTGAACATGTATGGGAAGGTGGTGACTGTCAGGCACCAGGCTGTGACCCAGAAGAAGGACAATCGCTTTGCTGTTGCCTTAGACTCGGAGCAGAACAACATCCACGTGAAAGACATCGTCAAGGTCATCGATGGCCCTCACTCGGTGAGTCTCAGCTCGTGGCCTAGCTGAGTCTGATGGAGCTGGGGAGGGGCAGGGCATGGCCAGGATTGTGCCCTTCTGTCCCCTCCTGCCTAGGATCGTGAGGGTGAGATCCGCCATATCTACCGCAACTTCGCCTTCCTGCACTGCAAGAAGCTGGTGGAGAATGGTGGCATGTTTGTCTGCAAGACCCGCCACCTGGTACTCGCTGGGGGGCTGAAGGTGAGGCACCTGGCATTGCTCTCCAGCCTTCTCTGCCCCCAGGAGTGAGAGGTTTGAGCCTGTAGGGATCCTAGGAACAGATGTCATAGTTAAGTTATTGGTGGAATGAGAGGAAAAGATTTATTTGGGATCCTGATCTGCTCACCCAGTTCTTTATTCATTTGATTTTGTTGAGCACTCATTGAGTGCCAGGCACGAGATAATGACTGAGACCAAAGTCCCTGCCCTCCCCGAGTTGGAACCCCAGAAGGGAACAAGATCAGTAGATACACAGGTGGTTCAGTGAGGGGATGGCACGATGGATGATCATGCCAGGGTGGGAGGACAGAATGGAGGAGTTGCTTTAGGTATAGGGAGGTATATTTAAGCAGAGAACTGAATGTAATGATGCAGAGACACATAGTAACAGTGAGTGCAAAGGTCCTGAGGTGGGACTTGTAGTAGGAAAGTTAATCAGGAAGAAAATCTGCTCTGTGTACCTGGAGCCAGGAGGAAACCTCAAGACCCTGTAGGTGGGGTAATGGGTTCTCATGGCATGTAGTTTTTGTGTAGCTAGGGACTTAAATCTCTGAATAGCCTCACCTCAGTCCCAAGTCTTGGCCAGGGGACACCCAGACCTGTTGATTGACAGTTGCACAGTAGCAGAGGAATGGCACTTTCCTCAAAGGGAAACAGCATTGTTACCAGTAGGAGAAGGGTTGACTGCTAGACAGTTAAAACAGGAACTGTCCCTCGTGGAGGCAGTCAGCATATGACATGAGGGCTGTGGTCTGTCACCCAGGCCCTGTCATCGTTATCCACTGCCTAGCAGTTCACTCCTAGCCTCTCCCCTAGCCCCGAGACGTGACCAACTTCACCGTGGGTGGCTTTGCCCCTATGAGTCCCCGGATCAGCAGCCCCATGCACCCCAGTGCTGGAGGTAAGCGGAGGCCAGAGGCCAAGGGTTTGTCTGGGGTCAGGAGTCACTTGCAGGGAGTCTTGGTGGTTCAGCCTGGGGACAGCCCCAGTACCACAGTGACAGCCCAGAGTGGGGATGGGAAAGCCCAGGTCAGGGAGGGGACAGAGGAGACTGATGCAGCTTGTGGGTAGCCAGTGATTAAGAGGAGTTTGAGAGTTCTTGGCTGTGGGGCACAGTATGGGACGGGAGGGCATGGTCCTGGGTGACTGGTGGCATTCTTTTCTTCTCCCTCTGTAGGTCAGCACGGTGGCTTCGGTAGCCCAGGTGGTGGTGGTGGCGGCATGGGCAGGGGCCGAGGGCGGAGGGACAACGAGCTCATTGGCCAGACTGTGCGCATCTCCCAGGGGCCCTACAAAGGTGACTCATGAGGCCATGGGGGGGGGAATGGGGTGAAGGAGTGTCCACAGCCTGACCACCTGTCTCCCGCCAGGCTATATTGGCGTGGTGAAGGATGCCACGGAGTCCACGGCCCGTGTGGAGCTCCACTCCACCTGCCAGACCATCTCCGTAGACCGCCAGCGGCTCACCACAGTGTACGCGGTGGACGAGAGGGCCAGGGTGGGGTTCTGGGTGGTAAGAGGTTCACTCATTCCACTTGTTCTCTTTGCGCACAGTGGCTCCCAGCAGCCGGGTGGCATGGCCTCCACCTATGGGCGGACGCCCATGTACGGCTCCCAGACACCCATGTATGGCTCCGGCTCCCGCACCCCCATGTATGGCTCCCAGACGCCATTGCAGGATGGTGAGCACTCTCAAGGATGGGGAGGAAGGGTGAGGGGACATAGATGGAGCACAGCCGTGGACACGTTCATCTCCCCATTCAGGCAGCCGCACCCCACATTACGGCTCACAGACGCCCTTGCATGATGGCAGCCGCACCCCTGCTCAGAGTGGAGCATGGGACCCTAACAACCCCAACACGCCATCACGGTGAGGGCTAGGCCCAGCATAGACTGTGCTGAGGTGTGGGGGACCCCCCCAGGTCCTTGGGCAGGAGTGGGGAGCTGAGATGAACTTTATAGCTACGGGAGCGCTTGTGGTGGAGCTGGAGGCTGTTGCTTGGGCGAGTGACCTTGGGCAGGCTGCTACATCCCTGGAGTTGGTTCGCAGCTGTGGAATGACGATGTTAGGAATGCTTCTGCCTGTGGCTCCTGTCCCGGGTGAAATTGCCTGGTGTAGAAACCATTCTCAACAGAATTCTGTCCTCCACAGGGCTGAGGAAGAATATGAGTATGCTTTTGATGATGAGCCTACCCCATCCCCCCAGGCCTATGGGGGAACCCCCAACCCCCAGACACCCGGCTACCCAGACCCCTCATCTCCCCAGGTCAATCCACAGTATAACCCTCAGACGCCAGGAACACCAGCCATGTGAGTTCCCAGGATGCCTCTGTCAGTTCCTGCTCTGACCTGCTGTCCTGCCTCCTGCTTTGCCCTGCCCCAGCAAATGCCCCCTATTCTCTTTGTGCATCTTTGTGCAGGTATAACACAGACCAGTTCTCGCCCTACGCCGCCCCCTCCCCACAAGGCTCCTACCAGCCCAGCCCCAGTCCTCAGAGCTACCACCAGGTGGCGCCCAGCCCAGCAGGCTACCAAAACACCCACTCTCCAGCCAGCTACCACCCCACTCCATCGCCTATGGCCTATCAGGTTGGCCCTTGTGTGTCCCTGAGGGCATGGGTGATCTGGAGCCTCTGGCTTGTAGAGATTGCCAGGCTGGCCGATTATTCTAGCAACACTGGCTTCCTTTTCCTCCTCCTTTTCCTCAGGCAAGTCCCAGCCCGAGTCCCGTGGGCTACAGTCCGATGACACCCGGAGCTCCCTCTCCTGGTGGCTACAACCCGCACACACCAGGCTCAGGGATTGAGCAGAACTCCAGTGACTGGGTGACCACTGACATCCAAGTGAAGGTGCGGGACACGTACCTGGACACACAGGTGGTAGGACAGACAGGCGTCATCCGCAGTGTCACGGTATGTGGGTCCTGGGGAAGGGTGGGGGTGTGGACTGGTGTTCTCTCCCTGTGTGCCCCTGATCTCTTTGTATCGTTTTGCTTGAGACAGGGCTGGTCCTGGACTTCCTGTGTAGCCTAGACTAGCATTGAGTTTGTGGCAGTCCTCCTGCCTCAGGCTCCAAGTGTTGGGATTACAGGCATGTGCCACCACACCTGGGTTTATGTGGTGCTGGGGAATTGAACTCAGGGTCTTGTGCATGCTAGGCAAGTGCTTTAAGTGCTGTGCCATTCCTCCAGTCTCTGCTCCCGATCCCTTGAGACAGGGTCTTGTTCCGTAGCCTGGGCTGGGCCTGAGCTCATTATGTAGCCCAGGTTGGTCTGGAGCTCAAGCAGTCCTCCTAATCCACCCTGCTGAGTGCTGGAATTACAGGTATGTGCTACCACACTCAGCTATTACGTGGTTCTGGGGGATTGAATCCCCAGGCTTTGTGCTTCCCAGACAAGCACTGTGATCACTGAGCTAAGTCCTTAGCCCCCCTCCATATCTCTTGTGTTTGCTTTTTTGACTGTCTGATCATATCAGATAGTACCGTCCAAAGGTGGACAGGCAGATGTGGAAACATTTGTAAGGTAGCTCCTTGGGAGGGGTTCAGCCTCTTGTACTCAGGGCCGAGGCCATACCTGGCACACAGGACTGTGGCTGTTCCTTGTTGGAGTTCTTGAGAGTTGAGTGGCCAGGTTAAGCTTGCTGTTAGGCACCCGTAGCGCTGGCCGTCACTGTTGGGCCTGCATGAGTTAAGGCCCCTGCACACGTGCTTTCCCTTTGTGTTTCCATTCTGTGTCTAAGTTAATGCCTTTCAGCTTTCAGGGGAGCATCTGTGTGCTCTTCGGGCTGGGTCCTTCAGGTCCATGTAATCCTTCATGTCTTCTTATCTATCTGCTGCCTTATGAGCTTGGAAGTTTTTCCTGTTGTGAGACTTTGATTATAAAGCCTGAATTTTGGGCTAGGTGTGTAGCTCAGTGGTAGAGTACGTGCTTAGCATGCTGGAGGATCTAGTTTTGTTTTATTTTGCGCTTTTTTGGAGGTAAGATCTCATCCTATAATCTAGGTTGGTCCTTAACTCATTATGTAGCCCAGGCTGGCGTTGGACTCCCAGCAATCCTGCTGCCTCAGTCTCCTAGGTGCTGGGATTGTGGCCATGTGCCACCACACCCAGCTTGTGTGGTGCTGGGGAATTAACTCAGGGTCTTGAGCTTATTAGGCAGGCACTTTCACTGCTGGGCTATTCATGCGGCAGCCCTTAGGCAACCATCCTAACTTACGTGCTATTCCAGCCCCAGCTCTGCCTTTATTCCTCAGCACCCTGTGTGTGTGGAGCAGGGAAGCTTTTTTTCCTCAGGAACACCACTTTTAGGTGAAGGTCTAGCACCTTGTTGGCCCCCTAGTAAACATGATTGAATTAATCAAACACCAGAGTCTTCAGACAGCCCCCAGCCCCTTCCCTGACAGACCTCATATTCCACTGGGGGAGACAGACATATCTCCAGACAGTGGCAATTTAATGTGGGCTGGAGCTCAGATGAAGCATACCTAAAAGTCAAGGAGAGCTAGGCAGACTCAGGAGGCACCTTACCCACTTCGGGAAATCAGCCAGGCGAGGCTTCCCAGAGAAGGTGTCTGAGCCAGGCGAGCCAAGGGGTGGATAGGAGTAAGCTGGGGCAAAGTGGGTTTAATATGTTCCAAGTGGAGGAAAGCGCATGTGCAGAGGCCTGTTACTGAGGGAAAGCCTGGCGTGTCCCAGGGGCTGAAGTATCTTCACTGTGGCTGGACATGAGGAGTCGGAGGCGAGGTGAGCAGTGAGGCCAGAAAGTGGCTAGGCCAGCTGTGCGCTCAGCTGCTTAGGGGACTTGGACCGTCCAGAGGACAGTGGGGAGCGCTGGAGGAATCTAAATAGGACTCAGATCTGTGCACTGGAGTTTGTCGTCGTCTGGGTTGCATTGTCGGGTGGGTTAGGGTGATGAATCAGGGCCCAGGAGGCCAGGCTGCTCTGGGGCTGAGGGGACAGGCCTCAGGTTGAGTGTCAAGTCCAGAGCTTGCCTGGAGACTTGAGCTGCTCCTAAGAGCAAGCTTAGGAAGAGGAGCGGGTAGAAGGAAGCTGAAGCCACTTTGGGGCAGGGAGAGTCCAGATGCTTGAGAAGTGGCTCCCCTTTAGGCCCAGGTGCGCTTCCCTTACTGAGGTGGATACACCCACAAACCCAGGATCCTGCCCCCACACACCACAGGCCCAGGCCTTGGAGCCTGGTCCAGACATGGCCCTTCTTGTGTTTCTTGGAGGGTAGGTCTCAGTCCTGTGTTGGGATGGGGACAGGTTGACCAATCTGTGTCACTCCCCCCCCCCACCCCCCAGGGAGGTATGTGCTCCGTGTACCTGAAGGATAGTGAGAAGGTCGTCAGCATTTCCAGTGAGCACCTGGAGCCCATCACCCCCACAAAGAACAACAAGGTAAGAAGCCGAAGCCGGGGCAGGGGCTAGGGGCGGGTTAGGCTGCTAATGTGGGGGCCTAATGCCATGTGCTGCCCTCAGGTGAAGGTGATCCTGGGCGAGGACAGGGAGGCCACTGGCGTCCTGCTGAGCATCGATGGGGAGGACGGCATCATCCGCATCGGCCTGGACGAGCAGCTCAAGATCCTCAACCTCCGCTTCCTGGGGAAGCTCCTGGAGGCCTGAGGCAGGAATTGGAACTTAGTTAGAACCTGGCAGATAAGAGTGGCTCTCCTTCTTTCCCTTGTCCTTTGGCCCTGACACAGAATCTTGGGCTTAGAGCAGGGCTAGAACGATCATTCTGGAGTTCCTTTATATTCCTTTCTGGGTTTCCGTCTTCTTTCCTGATGCTTTTAGGAACCAGGGTAGAGTCTGGGGAAAGGTACTGCCTTCTTAGACCCCATACCCTCAGCTTGCTTTGGTGTTACAGTCTTTCAGTAAAAATCTGTTTGGTCAAAAGTCCCATGTGTACGTATTTGTGGAGGGGTGCAGGTGACTCTTGCTTGTAAGTGGGATTATTTACTGAGCCCGTGTACTTCCTGTGCAGTCTGGGGCAAATTCCTGGGTCCTGTCAAAGTGTCACTTTCTATACCTAGAAAATAATGACAGGGCCTGGCTGAGAGGATGTATGAGAAGACAGTGCAAAGAGATGACTGGTACAGTGCCTGTTGTGTGACTGTAGTTACATCCTACTCAGGTAGGAGTTACACTAAGTAATCAGTGTCTCCCAGGAAATCTACATTGCTCCTGTCATACAGGATGCAGCCCTTGATGTCCATCTTGAGTTCAGTGACACAGAGTTGCCATAGGTTGTCAGGTAACTTGCAGGCGAGAGGAGAGGCAGTGTAAAGAATGGGCATTGCACCTTGAGCCTCCTTTGGGGACCTTACATTCACATCTTATGCTAAGTACCCGAGTTCGATTCCCCCAGCACCACAGAAGCGGGGCGTGGTGGCGCACGCCTGTAGGAGGATTGCCGTGAGTCCGAGGCCAGCCTGGACTACAGAGCGAGACCTTGTCTCAAAAAAAAAAAAAAAAACCCCACCATATTTCCACCATGCAACTTAGGAAATGCACACCAGAGAGGAGCTGCAGAGCTCTAGAGCCCGCACGGTACTTACACAACTGAGCTACTTGAGCAGCACCCCTGGTCTGTACCCATCCAGAAGTAACCACAATCTTAACATTTCAAGTGTCTTCACTTGGCATGTACTTTCACTATTTAGTGCCAGAATCAGTATTGAATTTTTTTTCCACCGAAAATAATTTGAGGAACATTTATTGTGGCTTCCTGCAGTTTTGGACTCACTGATTTCTTGGGGGATCTCAATAAACCCTATCCAGCTAGGTGGACGTGTGCTCGTTCTTGGGCAAAGCCCAGATGAATGGTTGGCTTTCCTGCCCTCACGGTAGGCAGGAGAATAAGGGCTCGGATCAGGCAAGAAAGCCGAGTTGGTTTTCCAGCTCCGCGCGAGCAAGGGCCGGCTTTTCAGCCCGCTGGCTGAACCTGATTCCATGTCTCACGATGGGGAAGTGAACGCAGGCCCTCCCACAAGTCAGGCGGCCATTGGGCTCCTTCATTATGGCTTCAGCCATTTCTCTGATCAGTGGGTGTAGTTCTTGTCTCGCCACCTTGTCCAGTTTCGGGAGGGAGGGCGTTACTCAAGGCGCCGGAGGACGTTGTGCTAGGTGACTGTTCCAATCCGAGCAGCTGAAGGCAGGCTCAACGGTCACACTTGCGGCGGTCAGCTGGTGCTTTTTGCCTCTCTCGGGCTTCCGTCCCGCCGTCCCACTTCTGCGCTCCCATTGGCCACAGCCCCGAATGGGCAACGACGGACCCAGTGGGCGGGACCATGTGGCGTCAGCGCAAGATGGCGGCCTCGGCGGCACTGTTCTCGCGCTTGCGGAGCGGGCTCCGGCTCGGCGCTCGGGGGCTGTGCACGAGGCTGGCGACACCACCCCCCCGGGCCTCAGAACAGGTGAGCCGAACTGGGGTGCCGACTCAGGTACGGGGGTGCCTGTCTGGAGTTTCGGACCTGTAGCCGCCGCCCGACGTTTCTGGCATGCCGCCCCTCAAGGTGCTGAATGGAACGCCGCCCGCGCTGTGGGACACTTCCCGCCTCCCGGGGTGGACAGCACTTGCTCCTCCGGCCGGGTGCTAGCAGCCAAGGTCGTCCTCTGGACTCTCCCTGCCGCCCACATGGGCCCTGGCAGAGGTCACCGATTCTTGTCAACGGCCACTCCGGCGATCCTTGAGGGAGAGGGCCCCTAGCTCTGGGGTATCAGTTTGGGTTTGACGGTATTTTTTCCGCCTTGCTGCTGGTGATGAGGTAGACGGCCGGTCCTCGATTTGACCTGCCTCCGTGTTGACAGAGACCTGGACATTCTGACCTCCAAGTCCATCACTTCCTGCCCTGTTTCCCCAAGCCCAAAACAAGTGATGGCTCCTCCCCTCCCCAGCTCCCATTCCTTCTCTGTGCCCACGTCCTGGCCCCTTGGTGTCTCCTGTCCCCCTGCTTCAGGCATCCCAATATTAGGTCCCCGAACTCTCTTAATTCACCCTGTCCTACTTTTCTGTGCTTCTGACCCAACAGCCGTGTTGTCTTTAGGATACCTGTGCAGGTCTGTCTGGCAGGTGTTTTTTAGGTTTAGGCTGGTCCTGAACTCACTATGGAGCCCAGACTGGCCACGAACTCACAGCAATCCTCCTGCCTCAGCCCCCGGAGTGCTAGGATTACTGGCATATGACACCATACGTGCTTTATATGGTGCTGGGGAATCGAACTAAGGGGCTTGCCCTTGCGAGGCAAAAGCTCTAACTGCTGTTCTATTCCTCTAGCCTCTTTTGTCCGTTCTTCTTTAGAGGGGGGAGGTTGGAGGAGTAGTTTATTTAAGAACCAAGGACAGAGGAGTAAAAGCTTCTGCTAACTGGAAGGGGGCTCTGCGAATGGAGTTGTCCCAGCCTCTCAGTTCTTGAACCCCTGGAATTGTTTCTCCAGATAGTCTTGACCCGTCTGAGGGAGCCAATCTCTCCGCTGGCCCTCCGGAACACGACAACGGGGTTATGTGGGTAATTGCTTCCTGGCTCATGCTCGCTACTCAACTTGCACTGATTCTACTTGGACCCGATTATATAGGTCAGGGTATCGTGACCTTTTCTCGCTTCTCTTTGGACTGAGTTGCCCTTTTTCCACGGCAGGCTGCTGCAGAGATCGGGAGCCGTGGGGGTGCTAAGGCCCAGGGACCGCAGCAGCAGTCAAGCTCAGAAGGTCCTAGCTACGCCAAAAAAGTTGCACTCTGGCTTGCTGGTTTGCTTGGAGCTGGTGGGACCGTGAGCATCGTTTATATTTTTGGTGAGGGCCATAACCCCCTACCTTGCAATTTTGTTCTGTTGGCCTTCAGAATTCCAGTGGGAATCCCTTCTTCCCTTCTTTCCTCCCACAGGAAGGCCACCATTTAGGACACTTTCTTGAAAACTGGAGAAGTTGCTTTTCTTTTCCCTTTTATACTTCTGCCTGAGATTCTGCTCTGAAAGAGGAGAAGATGGGGAAAGATAGGTCTGGGCCAGCCTCCTAAGCCATGTCTTCCCGCACCTTTCCCCGTGTCCCTTTATCTCGCAGAGGCCTAAGAGCCCAGCCTCAACTCTTTTCTCTCGAAGACTCAGGATTCCTGTCTCCCATCCTCCTCCTCCTCCCTTGAATCAGGAGCCATGCCTTTAGCCCTCTTCCTCAGACCTAGGAGGCCAGGCCCCTTTTCTTCTCTGCCCTCAAGACCCAGGAGCCTGGGCCCCAGTTTCTCTCATTCATCTTTGTCTTTTGCAGGAAACAACCCTGTGGATGAGACTGGTGCCAAGGTGAGGAGCGGAGACCCAGGGGCTAGCCAGGAGTCCATCCTGTGAGGGCGGGGACTCATTTCTGGTCTGGACTGGGACCGTTTCCTTGGGGCCTGTAGTTCTTCTGGGTGCAGTAGGTCCTGCTCCTGCCATTCCAAACCTTCCCCTTTTCTCTCTACCTCTTAGATTCCTGATGAATTCGACAATGGTGAGTAAATAAGCGCAGATCCTGGGTTTCTCTGGCCCTCCCCGTTCTGTCACTGGTAGGGATGTTGCTGTTGGGGTCTGGTGCCCCAGCCCCTCCTCCTTCCATTGGAGAGTGTGGAAGAGCCAGCAGCTGGATGGCTGAGGGGGAGGGGCATTACAAAGCCCTAGCCCCTTTCCATGGCCCCTCAGCCCAGGAGCAGATGGTCTGGGACAGATGGGGGAGGGTTAGCCTGTAAGGGGCTTGGGAGGCTAGGCAGCCTGTCCCCAGACACAGGGCTCCCTTTGCCTTAGATTTGAGCATCTGCAGCCCCTAATACCCTACTCTGTATGATTTGTTTTTTTTCCCCCCTAACCCCTCACCCCATCTGGCTCCTCATTTCTGAAACAATGCCTCCTTTCTCCCCCTCTGGTTAACCAGCTTTTGGTGGGGAGCTTCTGACAATTTGAGTAGTAGAGAGCAGTTGTCAGTTCTGTCCCAACTGCTCCGTCCCAGGAGAAAAGTAAAATTGGTGGGTATGAAAAGTGTGTGTTTGTGCTGAGGAGTTTGCAAACAGGCTTGTTAGTCTATTACTTGTTTTCTGCTAGGCAGGTGGGTTAACTATGTGGTTTTTTTACCCAGGCAGATGTAGAATCCTACAGGCCTAAGTCAATATACTGATTTAAATTGAACAGGTAGACATAGGTTTAAAACGTATATGTTAGGTAGTTGAACTTGTTTCAGTTTTGTGGGGTTTTTTTTTGAGACAGAGTCTCTGTAGTCCAGTCTGGTTCTGAACTCACTGTGTAGCCCTGGCTGGCCTTGAACTCATGGCAATCATCCTGCCTCAGCCTCCCAAGTGCTGGGATTATAGGTGTGTGCCACAATGCCTGTTTATGTGGTGCTGGGGAATTGATGTCAGGACCTGGAGGTTGCCAGGCAAGCGCTTTAATTGCTGAGATACTTCTCCAGCCCAGTTTTGTGGTTTTTAAGAGATGCATGGATAGAGCTAGCTGAAAATATTATATATTGGAGTAGGTACTTAAGTAAATTTGTTTCATTTTATTTATTTATTTAGAGAAGGGTCTCGCTCTGTAGATCAGGATACCTTGGACTCCTGGCAATCCTCCTGTCTCAGCCCCCTTAATGCTGGGATTACAGGCGTGCGCCACCATGCCCAGTTTATGGGGTGCTGGGGAATCAGACCTAGGGCCTTGTGTTTGTTAGGCAAGTGCTTTAATCACTGTGCCATTCCTCCAGCCCCTATTTTATTTATTTTTTTAGACAGGGTCTCTCGCTCTATAGTCTAGGCTGGCCTTGTAGCCCTTGAACTCAGCAGTTCTCTTGCTTGGGCCTCCTGAGTGCTGGGATTATAAGTATGAACCAAAATGTGTGGCTAATTTTTATGTTGTGTTAGGGGATTGAACCCAGGATCTTGTGTGTGCATGCTAGGCCAGAACTCTAGCCACTGAAGTACACCCACAGCCCGACAAGTTTGTTTATCTTTTTACTTATTTTTGAGACAGGGTCTTGCTATATAGCCCAGACTGGTCCTGAACTCACTCTTTAGCCCAGGCTATTCTCGGGCTCATGGCAGTCCTCCTGCCTCAGCCTCCCTTGTGCTAGAATTACGGGCATGCGCCACCAAGCCTGGCATTGTGTGGTACTGGGAAATTGAACTCAGGGCCTTACATTTGGTGGGCAAGCACTTTTAACCACTGTGCCATTCCACCAGCCCCATCGACAAGTTTATTGTTTCAAGTGGAATTCAGAAGGGGTGGAGGAATGTCTCAGTGGTTAAAGTGCTCCTCTAGCAAGTGCTAAGTACCTGAGTTTGATTCTGCAGTACCAGATAAGCCGAGCTTGGTGGCACAGGCCTCTAATTCCAGCACTCCAGAGGCTGAGGCAGGAGGACTGCGGTTAGTCCAAAGTTAGCCTGGCCTCCATAGTGAGTTCAGGGCTAGCCTGGGTTACAGAACGAGACTCTCTCTAAAACAAAACAAAAAAATGAAAAGAAAAATCACCATCAAATGGAATTCAGAGTATTTATTTAAACTAGGGTTTTTCACTCTCATCCCTGTTAACACTTTGGACCAGATAATTCTTTGTTTTGGGAGACTGTTCTGCGTGTTATAGGATGTTGAGTAGCATCCTAGCCACATGTCCATTAGGTACCCATACTGTGGTTGTCAGAGTGCCTCCAAGAGCTGGGGATGTACCTCCGAGCTAGAAAGAATATCTCCATACATTCCCAAATTTCCCAGTGAGAACCACTGTTTTAAAGTATATATTGGTAAGTGTTTGTTGTGTTGTGATTAGACCCAGTGCATTGGCTTAAAGCAGGCAGATGTGGAGCTTAGTGGTTCATAATGGACAAGCCAGGCATGGTGGTGCACACCTGTATTCCCAGCACTCGGCAGGAGGCTGAGGCAGGAGGATAACTGTGAGTTTGAGGCCAGTCTGAGCTACATAGTGAGTTCAGGATTAGCCTGGACTATAGGAGTGAGACCCTGTCTCAAAAAAAAGGACAGAATACTGGCATAGTGTCAACAGATGTATATGTATGTGTATTTCACATGGGGTATTTTATATCTAGTGTGGTACGTGGATTAAAACTGGGCAGGTGAATAAATAAACCAGGTGAGTATGTTGACCTGTTTGCCTCTGGTAGATTGTAAGCTCCAGGCTTGTCCAGGAGGCCTGTCTATGGCTTATCTTGGAATCCCTTTGTGCCTGGTGTTCTTCTAGATCCAATTCTGGTACAGCAGTTGCGCCGGACATACAAGTATTTCAAAGATTACAGACAGGTGAGCTGAGGCCTGCCCAGGCCCCAGGCCCCAGCCCTCCAGCCCTAGCCCGCAGCTTCTGTGCTGAACATGCCTGTCCTCTGCCTTGCCCACAGATGATCATCGAGCCTACGAGTCCTTGCCTCCTCCCAGATCCTCTGAGGGAGCCATACTACCAACCGCCCTACACACTCGTCCTGGAGCTCACTGGTGTCCTCCTGCACCCAGAGTGGTCGGTGTGTACTGGGGGGCAGCAGGTTGGGGACGGCCTGTGGGGCTGGGTGTGGTGCTGGGGGACCCACCCGGCTCTGCTGTTTGGTTTTGCTGCCTTGTTTTCCTCAGTACCTTCCAGGATTGTTACAAGTGTGCTATGCACCAAAGGCACTGGTTCTGTTCCAGACCTTCTTTCATAGCCCGTGTGCTCGTGAACCCCCCAAGAGCAGAGAGCCCTGGCTCTGGGAGCCCCTCAGGCGGGGTTGGGGGTCTCTTGGCTTCAGCATTTCAGCATCTCCACTATGTCTCCAGTTGGCCACTGGCTGGAGGTTTAAGAAGCGCCCGGGCATCGAGACCCTGTTCCAGCAACTCGCCCCTTTGTATGAAATTGTCATCTTTACCTCAGAGACGGGCATGGTGAGGCCCTGGAGCAGAGAGGCATGGCCAGCGTGCCTGGTGCGGGAGGGCCAGGGCTTCAAGCACAGCCTGACTGCTTCTTGGTTCCCTCCAGACTGCGTTCCCACTCATCGATAGTGTGGACCCCCATGGCTTCATCTCCTATCGCCTGTTTCGGGATGCCACAAGATACATGGATGGACACCATGTTAAGGTGCTGTGTGGGGGTCATGGCAGGAACTGCTTGAGAGGAAGGGACCCAGCTTCATCTTTGTCCAGACCCGAGACCCCCTGTTAGGGCATGAGTATGCATCCAGCTTGTGGGGCTTTAGGCCCATTCTTCCTCCAGAATCTGGGGTGCAAAATGAGTTCTCTCCAAAGAAGTCAGTGGAGGTAGGAGACAGAAACAGGAGTTTTTGTCTCTCTGTAACTGAATATTTCCAAGTCTGTAATTATCTTAACTTCCATGAGCCTGTACTTGGGCTTTGTTTGCCTGGGGTCTGTTCCCGGCACTGGTGATAACCCAGGGGTCTAGGTCACATACCAGGTGTGTCTTGTATCTGTTGGGTTTCTGTCTGGTCTTGGTGGCCATGGAGGTCTGTGTTGTTGGTGATATCGCAGTACAAGGGCTGTGACCAGGGATGTATGTGTGACCCCCCATGTGTTGCTGTGGATCCATCCGCACTTCTGTCTGGGTGAGAGGTTCTCACTTCTGCTGTGTATCCCAGGCCCCTAGTCAGTGCCCATTCCTTCCTGGCATAGCCTCTGATTCCACCACTGCGTGCAGCCCCGGTTCCAGCAATCTGTATGACATCTGTGATCTCAGGTGTGCCAGATGCAGTGTGAGTGTGTGTTCCTGGCAGCAAGGGAAGAGATGATGACCTGACCTGTCGCCTGTTCTAGGATATTTCCTGTCTGAATCGGGACCCGGCCCGTGTAGTTGTCGTGGACTGCAAGAAAGAAGCCTTCCGCCTACAGCCCTATAATGGCGTCGCCCTGCGGCCCTGGGATGGCAACTCTGATGACCGTGTCCTGTTGGACCTGTCTGCCTTCCTTAAGAGTGAGGCTGACCTCTGACCTCCTAGCCTGTGACCTCAGAGCCTTGACCCTCAAGGCCATGAAAGATGTATGATTCTGGTTTGTCTTATCATACTGAGCAGTTGAGCTGCAAGAGGTCCTTGAGCGTCGAAGTTCTCAAGAGCATCTTGAATGGTCAGGTGCTCTTTGGAATGTGTAGGGGCTACCTTTAGAACATTGAGAAGCATTCTAGGGTGTGCTGCCAAGTGTCCCACCTTTGCCCTGCAGACATGCCTCCTCTGGCTTCAGCAGCCTGGCTGATCTACCCCGGTTGTGCCCACAGCCATTGCACTGAACCAAGTGGAGGATGTCCGGACCGTGCTGGAGCACTATGCCCTGGAGGATGACCCGCTGGAGGCTTTCAAACAGCGGCAGAGCCAGCTCGAGCAGGTCAGGCCTCGGTGCCCACACTAGGGGACACTTCTGAGGTTCCTAAAGAACCTGTAGTGGCCTTTTCTGTGCCCTCTGGCTGGCTGTATGACCCTGAACAAATCCCTCCTCAGTCTCTGTAAGCAGGGGCTGTGACGTAGCTCATCTGGGGTGCTGCTGTTATACGATGGGTGGATTGGTCCTGCAGCCTGCTTTTAAAGAAGCAGGAAGGGCAGCTGCTAGAAATAGTTTGGAAAGAGGGCATCCTTGATGGTCAGTAGTTCTGGGCACTCCTGTGTGGAGGTGGGTTGTGGTTTAGGTAAAGTCTGGAACGAGGGATCCCTGGGGGGCTTGGCCCATGGGTGTAGGGAAGGAGGTCACTGATATTGGAAGGACTTTGGGCACTTTTAGTTTTTCTTTCTTTCTCTTTTCTTTTTTCCTTTATTTATTTATTTATTTATTTATTTTTTGAGACAGGGTCTTGCTCTGTAGCCCAGGCTGGTCCTGAACTCACTATTGGAGCCCAGGCTGGCCTTGAACTCAGGTCAATCCTCCTGCCTCAGCCTCTGAAATGCTAGGATTACAGGCTGGCCTTGAACTTGGAATCCTCCTGTTTTAGCTTCTTTCCAAGTTTCCGAAATGCTGGGATTATAGGCATGCTCTGCCACGCCCAGCTTATGTGGTGCTGGGGAATCAGACTCGAAACTTGGCAATTTGGAAGTGAGGTAGATAGTATGGATTGAGCCTGAGACAGAAAACAAGGATCTAGGCTGAGGCTGACCAGATTCTGGGTTGTGTTCCTGGTTGGATGGGGTGTGGGTTAGAGTCCCTGGTATTCATAGAAGGAGTTCCGGGTGGTTTGGGGTCAGTGCTGGGCACTGGGGACACAAGTAACAGGATGACCTGTTCTGGTGAAGAACGCTGTTGAGTTAGGGCTTGGAGTCTCATGAACATTCAAGTTGGGGTGTAGGGTCTGGGATAGATTCCCAGGCTTCATGGGAGGTCCCCTGGGATTTGGGAGAGGGGATTATGAGAGTTTAGGTCTGAAAGCTCGAGGATCCGGGAGTTTTTGAGTTTGGTATCCCCAGACTTTCGGGCCTGGGCCCCTAGGGCTCAGAGCTGCCTTATGCCAGTGTCTGAGCTGGAGTGCTGAGATGGGTCTTCCGTATGTGGGCTGATACTGTATTACTTTGAGAAGTCTGGGTGGAATGGCTCGGCGTCGAGTGCTAAGAACCCAAATTTGATTCGCCAACACCACATAAGCCAGGTATGGTGGTGCACACCTGTAATTGCAACACTCAGGAGGCTGAGGCAGGAGGATTGCCAAGGCCATCCTGGGTTCCATAATTAGTTCAGGACCAGCCGTGGCTACAGAGCGAGACCCTGTCTCCAAAAAAAAAAAAAAAAGGTAAAGAAAGGGCGGAGGGCTGGTGACCTTGATATCTCGGAGGAGACCCTACCCAGCTTGGACTGACTCTTCCCCCACTCCTTGTTTTGTCCCTTGACCCCAGGAGGAGCAGCAGCGCCTGGCCGAGCTCTCCAAGTCCAACAAGCAGAACCTCTTCTTCAGTTCTCTCACCAGCCGCTTGTGGCCTCGCTCCAAACAGCCCTGACCACTGGGGCTCCTCAAACTCAGTGCCTGGGTCCCCCAGGGCCCCTGGGCTCCCAGGTAGAGGCTTGGGCTGGCAGCCACAGGTCCAATAAAGTGAATCCTAGATGCCACAACTCCTGTGTTTGGAGTCTCCAGATGGGGCATCGGGCGAGGTCTGGGCCTTGGGGCATCGTCCTACAGCAGCCAGTCAGCTGCCAAGCACAGAGTGGGTGTGCTTTGTTGGATTGGGGCTGGTTTGTAACCCTACCAAGGCATCTGAAAACCTGGGTCTCTGCTCACCCTGTCTTCTCACATGCTGTGTAATGCAAGAAGTGCATCTCCTCTCTGGCTCCAGATTCCTGTGTGTGAAAAAGAAAAAAATAGGAGGAGGGTTTAAAAACAGGTAGTTGCCCTGGAAGTAAAGTGAAGTGTGGCTTTAGTTGAGTTCCTGTGGTCTAGAGATGGCTCCATCCCACAAGGTACCCGCAACCTGTGTCCAATCATCATTGGCCCCATGGGAAGATGGGTCTGGAGTCATTTGATCTTCCAGCTTTTTAGCAGAAGCCCCAAGTTTTTTAAATTATATTAAAATTAATTAATTATTTACTAATAAAAGGTTGGGTTTTTTTTTTTTTTTTTTTTTTGGAGACGGGTCTCACTTTGTAGCTCAGGCTGTTCCTGAGCTCACTGTGTAGCCCAGGTTGTCCTTGAACTCATGGCAGTCTTCCTGCCTTAGCCTCCCTGAGTGCTGAGATTATAGGAATAGTCATAGTGCTGGGGAATCAACCCATGGCATGTGCATGCTACGCAAGCTCTTTAATCACTGAACTATACCCCCAGCTCTAATTAGATTTTTTTTTTTTTGAGTCTTTCTCAAAAAAGAAAAAACACTGTTGCCCAGGCTTGTCTCTTGGCTTAAGTGCTCTTAACTGCCTCAGCTCCCCATGGACCTGGAATAGTGATCATGCTACCATGTCCAGCTATAATTTGGGATATTATTTATCTTTTGAGACAGGGTCTCGCTCTGCAGCCCAGACTGGTCCTGAACTCAGTATGGAGCCTAGGCTGGCCTTGGACTTACAGCAATCCTCCTGCCTCAGCCTCCCAAGTCCTGGGATTACAGGTGTGCACCACAATGCCCAGTTTATGTGGTGCTGGGGAATTGAACTCGGTACTTAGCACTTGTTCTATGTTTTTTGTACCTGGGCAGTCCAGTGTGGTGTCTGTCCACTGGCCACGTGGGCCCATGAGTGATGAAAATGTGGCTAGGGTTTTCGAGGAACTTGCTTTTTTATTTGAGACAGGGTCTCAACTGGTCCTGAACTCATGTAGCCCAGGCCTACCTCAAACTCATAGCAATCCTGCCTCAGCCTCCTGAGATAAGGGATTATAAGTATGCATCACCATACCCAGCTATCATGTGGTACTGGAAGATCGTATGTAGGGCCTTACACTTCCTGAGCTATACCTGTAGCACCAAAACTGACTTTAAATTTAGCTACATATAGGGCTGGAGGAATGGCACAGCACCTGTGAGTTCTATTCCTCAACATAGAGCCAGGCATGGTGGTGCACCCCTGTAATCTCAGCACTCAGAAGGCTGAGGCAGGAGAATCGCCAGTTGAGTCCTTTACCTCAGCCTCCTGAGTGCTACAATTACAGCCTTGCACCACCAAACTCAGCCAATTTTTATGTGGTGATGGGGAGTCAAACCCAGGGCCATGTGCTTGCTAGGCAAACACTTTAACCACTGAGCAACAATAACAACAAGAAAAATTTTTTTGAGACCAGGTCTTGCTCAGTAGTCCAGGCTGGTCCTGAGCTTAATATGTAGCCCAGGCTGGCCTTAGACTTGACAATCCTGCCTCAGCCTCCCGAGTGCTGGGATTGTCAGCATGCACCACCACACTTGGTTTATGTGGTGCTGCGAAATTGACCTCAAGGCCTTAGGACTTGCTAGGGAAGAGCTCATTCTGCTGTGTTCTTCCTCCAGCTCCAGCCCCTCTGTTTTTTATTTATTTATTTATTTATTTATTTTGATCTGGGGATTAAACCTAGTACCTTCTCACAATGGTCTGATTTCATCTAGCCTTTATGCTGAGTTACCCAGGCTGGGCTCAAACTTGCAGTGAAACTTCCTGCTTCGGTCTCCCAGAGTGCTGAGATTATAGGCCTACACCAGCATGTTGGGTTGAGAAAATTTTGTGTGTGGGTGTGTCATATAGTGTGCAGTACTGGAAATCAAGCCCAGAGCCTTCACTCTGAGCTATATCCCCAGTCCATCCTTTTTTCTTTTCCTTTTTTTTTTTTTTTTTTGAGACAGTCTCACTCTGTATGTAGTCCACGCTGGTTCTGAACTCACTGTGTAGTTTAGGCTGGCACTGCACTCAGGGCACTCTTCCTACCTCAGCCTCCCCAGTGCTAGGATTACAGGTATGTGCCACCATGCCCAGCTACCATTTTGATTGTCAGACAGTCTTATTAAGTTTCTAAGTTGCCCAGGCTGGGCTTGAACTTGTGATCTTCCTGCCTCAGCCCCCCAGAGTACTGATATTACAGGTCTAGGTCTGTGCCGCCAGCCCAGCTCTGAGAAAATCCTTTAGACTGGCATTCTTGTACAGTTTTTAAAAGTGTGGAGTATTTCTGTCTATATACTTGGCTCTGCTGGCCGCTGGGAGATAAGTATGAAGGTAAATTCAACCTGTGTTTTCCCCCTTAAATTACTGGCCCGTTAAGTATTACTTTTTTAAAAAAAGTATTATAGCTGGGTGTGGTCGTGCACACCTGTAATCCCAGCACTCAGAAGGCTAAGGAAGGAGGATTGCGTTGAGTCGGAGGCAGTGTGGGGTAGATAGTGAGCTCAGGACCATTCTGGACTGCAGAGAGAGATCCTGTCTAAAAAAAAAGAAATTAAAAAAAAATAGTTCTTCTGTACCTAGCCAACTGTTTGCCCAGCACTGGGCACAGATCATGACAGCGCCTGGAACATCTGCTCCTAAGAGGCCTTGTTTGCCGGGTGGTCTTGAAATGGCAGGGCCTTTGGGGGCCCCATTCATCCTGGGGTGGGGGCGCCGGCCCCCTGCACACCAAGACAAATTTCCTGCCGTTCGCTCCTCACACCTTCCGGAGGCCAAACGGGGAGCCCAGCTGCGGCCGGGGGAGGGGCGCGTCGCCGCGCAGATGGCGGCATTTACATACAGCTGGGCATCCCCACCCAGGGCGCCCCCGCCCGCGCGGCTGCGGCGCCTGCCGACGCGGCGTTTGGAAGGGTGGCTTTGTTGTAGAGAGTTTTACACACGCACGCACACACACACACAGAGCCCATACAGCCAGGTTCAGATGACAATATATGTCGGTTTAGGATCTCCCACCCACAGGCGTGCACAGAATAGCATCCACACAGCCACACTGTGTCACCTTCGTGAAGTCACCTCCACTACACGTCTGTGTGCCCACTCAGGTGAGTGGGCACACACAAAGATAAGAGTTACTTCCTTCTTCACAACTGTATTAACCACTCGCAGTTCCAGACGCACGTTCAGCCACGCACACCGACCCACCGAGACGCACCAGACCCGTACAGCCTTCAGTGGTCCGTGTTCCGCACACACCCAGCTTTGTTTTTGTTTTTGTTTTGTGAGACAGGGTCTTGCTCCGCGCTCCAGGCTGGCCTCAAACGTGAGGCAATCCTCCCGCCTCGGCCTCCCAGAAAGCTGGGATCACAGGCCGGCGCCAAGTCCGGCATTCACGCAGAATCAGTCGTAAAACCACTCGCACCCTCGCACCCCTCAAGGTTCCGACCCCAGCCACACCCAAAGTCGGCTCAGCCACACGCAGGCTCGCGTGCTCCCTGCGCCGCCGGTGCGCCCCGGCTCCGAGGTTTCCGGCGGCGCCCCCTCCCCCGGGTCCCTCCCCGCGCCCATTCCCCCGATCCCCAGAGCCGGCGGACCATGGAGGGCGGGGCGGACCACGCGGATAAAAGGCCGCCGAGCCCGCGGCTGCGCCCCCAGCCCCCAGAGGCCATGGCCGGCCGTCGGACACCCCGGCTCCCGCCCGGGCCGGTGATCGTGGCGCTCCTCCTCCTTCTCCTCCTCCCTCAGGTGGGAGCTGGCGGGGAGGCGTGGGAGCGGGGTAGATCGGGGCGGGACGTGCCCCGCGCGCGGCCCGGGGAGGCCGGGTCCTCGGGCGCCTTCACCCGGCTGTCCCTCCCGCCCCAGGCCCAGTCCGCCGGTGTCTTCGAGCTGCAGATCCACTCTTTCGGGCCGGGGCCGGGCCCGGCGGTCCCGCGGGCCCCGTGCAGCGCTCGGGGCGCTTGCCGCCTCTTCTTCAGGGTTTGCCTGACGCCGGGCGTCCCGGGGGAGGCGGCGGAGGCCCCGTGCGCTCTGGGCGCGGCGCTGAGTGCGCGCGGACCCGTCTACACCGAGCGGCCCGGAGCGCCCGCCGCGGACCTGCCGCTGCCCGACGGGCCCGTGCGCGTGCCCTTCCCGGATGTCTGGCCGGTGAGTCCACCTGCCCCCCCTCCCCCGGCCTCGACCTCCCTGTGGTCCAGCTCCAGGGCTCCAGCTGCCTCCCTAGACCTGCTACATCTGCAATCCGCAGGCTCCCAGGTCACCAACTTTACCCTCTAGAACCGGTATTCCCAGACTCCTCAGTCCTACCCACTCAGGACCCCAAATGTTCTGACTCCACTTGCCCTGTGGGGATTCCAAATAATCCAGCTCTGTATGCCGGGACCCCAAACTCTCAGGACCCTAAAATCATCTCTGGAACCCGGTGTTCACAGTACCTTAGAAAAACAGAAAAGCCTCACCGCACCCCTCCCGTGTCCGGGCCCCTCGGCTTCCTCCCTTCCACCCCTCCGGGAGGCCTCCTCTCATGCTCCCCATCCTCGAGTCCAACTTGCACCTCCCAAATCTTTTCTCCCCTCCTCGTAATTCCAAAAGCACAGAGAAGAGCAGACCAGAATTTGAATTCCAGATCCTTGTCTTTAGGACAAGGTATGTTCCCTTTTCCAGCCTCGGTTTCTTCAGATGTAAAATGAGATCATCCTGGTACCCCACAATGATTTGTGTGTGTTTGTGTGTGAGAGAGAGAGAGAAAGAGAGAGAGATAGAGAGACTAGAGAGACTAGGGATTACACCCAAGGCCTTGGCACTGAGCTGTCAATATATCCCTGTCCTTTTAAGTTTTTATTTATTTGTTTATTCATTTTTATTTTTGGTGGTACTGGGGATGGACCCTGGGCCGCACTCTTGAGTTTCATTCCTAGCCCATTTATTTTTATTTATTTATTTGAGACACAGTCTCGCTCTGTAGCCTTGGCGGGTCCTGAACTCACTATGGAGCCCAGGCTGGCCTTGGACTCATAGCAGTCCTTCTGCCTCAGCCTCCCGAGTGCTGGGATTATAGGGGTGCACTACCATGCCCATTTTATGTTGTACTGGGGGATAGAACTCGGGTACTTAGTGCTTGATTTAGTGCTTGCTAGAAGCACTTTAACTACTGAGCCATTCTTCCAGTCACCATTGTTGAGACAGGTCTCTCTGTAGTCCAGGCTGACCTTGAACTCACAGCAATCCTCCCGCCTCAGCCTCCCAAGTGCTGGGATTACAGGCACATATCACCATGCCCAGTTTATGTGGTTCTGGGAATCGAACTTGGGGCCTTGTGGTTGCTAGGCAAGCGCTGTAACCACTGAGCTGTTTCTCCACCCCTATTTACTTATTTTTGAGGCAAAGTCTCAGCTGTAGTCCAGACAGGTTCTGGAATCACTGTGTAACCCAGGCTGGCCTCAAACTTCTGGCAGTCCTCCTGCCTTGGCCTCCAAGTCCTGGGATTACAGATGTGTATCATTATGCCCAGCTAATCTTCATGTGTGGGGATTCGAGCCCAGTGCCTTGCACATGGGAGGCAGGTACTTTAACCACTGAGCTATACCCCAGCCCCCATTTATATTTTTGATTTTGAAACAGTCTCTCTAAATTGCCTCAATCCTCCTGTTCCAGCTTCCCAGAATTCTGGTATTATAGGCCTGTGCCGCTGGGCCCAGTTTAATTTTTTATTTTGGGATAGTGTTTCGGTCACTAAGTTACTTAGGCTGGACAGCTTTAACTTGTGATCCTCCTGCCTCAGCCTCCCAGAGTTCTGAGATTATACAGACCCTGCTAATCCAGTGCCTTGGCTAAGATGCTTACTACGTCACGCTGAGCAGAGGAAGCTACGGTGGACCCATTCCTCCCCCAGGCTGGTCTCTCGAGCAACTGCCTCTTGCTCAGTCAGTTCCCAGAATGGGCCACGACTCCCCATGCCTGGTCTCCGGCCTTCACGGAACACCTGTCCTGACCGCTGCTTTCCTTTCTCCACCCACCAGGGCACCTTCTCCCTTACGGTGGAGACCTGGCAAGAGGAGCTGGGGGAGCCAGTGGGACGTGAGTGTCTCTGGCTCGGGACTGTGGTGGGATTTGGGGCGCTGGTGACCAGGGGGCTACCTGGAGGGAGGGGCACCCATGGGGCTGCTGGACCTCTGGTGTCATCATAGCTTCTGGGTGTTAATGGCTTGTCGGGCTCTGAGCATCTCAAGCATGGAAGTGTCCTGTACCAGATGTGGAGTCCCTAGGTCTCGCACAGGCTGAGCAGCCCTGATGCAGAAGTCAGAAAGCAGAGTGCTTCGAGCCAGACCGGGTGGCGCAGGCCTGTAATCCCAGCACTTCTGGGAGGCTGAGGCAGGATGTGGTCACAAGTTTGAGCTCAGTCTGGGCAACATGGTGACTTAATGAGAAATAGTCTCTAAAAATCAAAAATAGGGGGTCTAGAGAAATGGCACAGAAGTCAAAGCATTTGCCTTGCAAGAGGAAGATCCTGAGTTCGATTCCCCAGCACCACCTAAAGCCGGGTATGGTGGTGCACGACTGTAATCCCAGCACTTGGGAGGCTGAGGCAGGAGGATTGCCTTGAGTTTAAGGCCAGCCTGAGCTGCCTACTGAGTTTCAGACCAGCCTAAACTGCAGAGGGAGACCCTGACTCAAAAAAAAAAAAAAAAAAAAAAAAAAAAAAAAAAGGGCTGGAGAATAGCTCAGCAGTTAAAGCACTTGCCTTGCAAAGCTCAAGGCCCTGAGTTCAATCCCCCAGCACCACATAAACTGGGCATGGTGGTGCACACCTGTAATCCCAGCACTCAGGAGGCGGAGGCAGGAGGATTGCTGTGTGTTCGAGGCCACCCTGGGCTCCATTGTGAATTCATAGCTGCAGAGTGAGACTCTGCCTCAAAACAAAACAAATCAAAAATAAAAATGGATTGGGAATGTAGCTAAGTATCTTCACACTGGGCTTGATCCCTAGTACTACAAAAATATTTTCAAGCGATATGTATAAACTGTGTATGAAACATAAAAAAATTAATTTTTGTGGCACTGGGGCTTGAACCAGGGTGTTCATATTGAGTTACGTCTACTGCTAGCCCATATTTTTACCTTTATTTTGGGACGACGTCTTGCTAAGTCTCCAACTCAAAATGAGTTGAAACTTTTTTTTTTTTTGAGACAAGGTCTTGCCCTGAGATCCAGGCTGGTCCTAAACTCACTGTAGCTCAGCCCAAGCGGCGTCCAACTCATGGCAATCTCCTGCCCCAGTCTCCTGAGTGCTGGGATTATAGGCCTACGGCACTGGCCTTGGCTCATAAATGAATTTTAGGGGTTGGGGGCTACAGCTCAGCAGTTAAAATGCTTGCCTAGCAAGTGCAAGCCTCCTTGGTGCTGGGATTATAGGCATGTACTTGCGCTTTAACTGCTGTGCCATTCCTGCAGCCTTTTTTTTAATTTGGGAGATGGCTGCTGAATGAGACCCACAGTGGAGTTCTGTAACCATTTTGATGTAGAACATATTCTAAGAAAATTGTCCCCGTCCTGGTATCCCAAGAGGGAAACATAAAATTTGTGGCCTAGAAATTGGGATCCCTGGGTCAGCGGTTAAAGCACTTGCCTAGCAAGCTCAAGGCCCTGAGTTCGATTTCCTGGCACTGCGTAGGCCCAGTGTGGTGGCTTGCCCTATAATCCCAGCACTCAGGAGTCAGGCAGAAGGACTGCCAGGTGTTCAAAGCCAGCGTGGGCTACATAGCAAGTTCAGGACCAGCCTTGACTGTCGGATGAGACCTAAAAAATTTAGGATCGCTTTCAGCATTTTGATATAAGTCCCTGACGCATAATTTGGGTTGACAGATTCCTACTTTAGGAGACCTGTGACTGTGCTTTGTTCATAACAGGTATCAAATTCTACAGGGTGTTACAGTCCCATCGATTGATCTATTGAGCCACCAGAGACAGCACCCAGGCATTCGCTCTGAACTACACCTTCAGTCCTTTATAAAATTAATTTATTGCGTTTTTTGGATACAGAATCTCGCTAAATCACTAAGTTGCCGAGGCTGGGCTCGAATTTGATTCTCCCGACCCAGCTGTGATAATCGGGATTACAGGCCTTTGCCATCAGGCCAGGCTTCACACAGAAATTCTGGGACAAATACAGGAGTATTAGGTTGGCTGAGACATGTTGCCATGGTGCTGGACCTATGTTACTGGACCAGATCCCGACATCGAGGATGCAGTAGGGAAGTTTATACCCTTTTATCGCTAAGGCTGAAAAAGAAAAAAAAACTCAAGAAATTTTTGGCTTCATCGCGGAGGGCGGGAAGTGAGGGAGCCAGCGCGCCCCCTGCCCGTCCCAAGACCCGCGTCCCGCCGCGCCCACCGACCTCCATCGCTTCTCCCCGCAGGGCCGGTCTGGAGCCTGCTGGCGCGCGTGGCCGGCCGGCGGCGCCTGGCGGCCGGGAGCCCGTGGGCCCGGGACGTGCAGCGCGCAGGCGCCTGGCAGCTGCGCTTCTCCTACCGCGCGCGCTGCGAGCCACCGGCCGTCGGGGCCGCGTGCGCGCGCCCGTGCCACTCCCGCAGCGCCCCCGCGCGGTGCGTCCCGGGACTGCGCCCCTGCGCGCCCTTCGAGGATGACTGCGGAACTTCGCGTGAGTTTGCGGGCAACCCTGTCCTGCTCCCACCCATCCCGATTGCTCCCCTTGAGGTCCCCAGTTCTTCCGCACTTAGAGGAATTGGGGACCCCGGGCTCCTCCATACCTTTATCCATGGATCTCAGCCTTCTGTCTCCACCGATCTCGTCTCTGGGGAAACTGAGGACACTGGACTTGCTTTCAGCCCTCTCTGGGTACTCTAGAGCCCGTTCTCTCTTTCCAGTTTTTTTCTTGCTCCGGATAGGAACCCAACGTCCATTTCCCTTGTTGGCATCCCCATTTCCTCCCCGGACCCATACCCAAACCCCTTCCCGAGGCTGGGAGCACTTCTAATTCTGGGGCCGTCCCTACTTCCACCAGGGGCTGCAGAAACTTCTCCGAATCTCCCCTTTCCCTGGCACAGTCTTTGCCACAGACTCCTTCCCTTCCCCTCCCGCTGAGCTACACCCCTGCTCTTTATTATTATTTATTATTTATTTATTTTCTGCAGTCCAGGCTGGTCATGAACTCACTATGGAGCCCAGGCTGGAGCCCAGGCTGCTCTCGAACTCAGCGATCCTTATGTGTTTTAGGATGTGGAATACCAGAAGCGCTGAGCTTAATCCCAAATTCTTTTATATTTATTTATTTTTGAGATAGGGTCTTGCTGTGTAGTCTAGGGTGGTCCTGATCTATGTAGCCCAGGCTGGCCTCAAATTCATAGCAATCCTCCTGCCTCATCCTTTCAAGTGCTGGGATTATAGGCATGCACCACCTTGCCCAGTTTATGTGGTGCTGGGGAGTTGAACCCAGGGCCTTGAACTTGCTAGGCAAGTGCTTTAGCTGCTGAGCTATGCCCCTAGGCCCCCAGCTCCATTTTTCTATTTATGATTTTGAGATAGGGTCTCACTAAATTGCCCAGGCTGGGCTCAAACTTGTGATCCTCTTGCCCCACCCTCCCAGAGCACTAGGATTACAGATCTATACCCCTGAGCCTGGCTTTACTGCTTTTTAAAAACTGGAATCCCTAATACCCACCCTGGGTTCCCTCAGGCCCCTTTCTAAATTTCAGAGTGCTACCATAGCTGCCAGGACTCCCAGCTAATTCAGATCTTCCTCAATTTTTCCTAATCTAGGTTGCTTCTTTCCCTGAAAGGCCAAGAATCCCTCCAGATGCCCAGGTCCCTACCCCTCCCTGTTCTCTCCAAAGTCAGACTTGGGAGCGCCCATGCACCCTCCTTTCAAGAATACAGGGCCGGTGGGTCCAACTCTTACTCCCCGCTTCTCTGGCAGCCCAGCTCCTCCTGCCTCTCTGTCTCTGCTCCTCAATCTGACAAGACAGGCTTTGCAATACCATTGAGCCCAGAAGCTTGTCTATCAAGAGGATGAGGTCAAGTGGTTCACGGAGCGTGCCACAAGCCTCTTGGCTTCCTCTCCTGTGTCCCTGGCCTACTCCTGCATCTCCCTGCCTCTCCCCACAGCGGTGTGCCGAGCTGGTTGCAGCCCCGAGCACGGCTTTTGTGAGCAGCCTGACGAGTGCCAGTGCCTGGAGGGCTGGACTGGGCCCCTCTGCACGGTCCCTGTTGGAACAAGCAGCTGCCTTGGGCCCCGGGGCTCATCTTCCACCTCCGCTGGATGCCCGTTTCCTGGACCTGGGCTCTGTGACGGGAACCCCTGTGCCAACGGGGGCAGTTGCAGTGTCAGTATCCGCTCTCTCCTGGTCCTTATTAGAACATGCCCTGGGAGTCCCCAGAGCCCCCACCCTGGGGCTACCTGAGATACTGCCTGAAGGGAGGTCTGAGTGTAGGAATCAGGGAGGGCTTCCTGGAGGTGTCGAATGCACAGCAGGTAGGCAGCATTGGGTAGGCACACACGTGGGTTGTGGGTGGTGTCTTGGGTCCCTGGAGCTGGATCCTGTCTGCCGGGTTAGTTACATGTGCAAGAACAGGACCATGGAGTGGTGTGAGGGGCTGCCTGGGTACAGTCCTAAGTGCAGCTCTGGGATTTGAGACTGGTCACAGAGTAGCCCCAGGGTTCAGATCGCGGAGGGGAATGTGATTTGGTTCTTGAGGAGCCCTTGTCCAAAGCCAGCTTGTCCTGCCCAGGAGACTGCAGGCGCTGTGCAGTGCACCTGCCCCCGGGGCTTCTACGGGTTGCGCTGCGAGGTGAGCGGAATGACGTGCGCCGACGGACCCTGCTTCAATGGTGGCTTGTGTGTTGGGGGTGCCGAGCCTGGCTCTGCCTATGTCTGCCACTGCCCACCTGGTTTCCAAGGCTCCAACTGTGAGAAGAGGGTGGACCGGTGCAGCCTGCAGCCCTGCCAGAATGGTGAGGGGGAGTCGGGGAGTCGCTGAGGAGTGTGGGCGAGGGCCCCTGTGTGGCTGAGAATTCTGCAGCTGTAGGCCTGGGTACGTGACCTTCTGTAGAACGGCCCAAAGGTCTCATAAGTATTCACGGAGGGTCAGGCCTTAACCTAGGCGCTGAGAATAGTGCATGGAGTGAGACCCCTGCCCTCCTGGAGCTGCTGGGGCGGGAGTCAGCCTGCAGTGCGTGACTCCGCGTGGGGGCCACTGTGGGTGCAGCAGTGAGCCAGGGAGAATGGGGAGAGCCGGGCCAGACAGGTAGGGGGCAGTAGTTCCCATAGAATCTCCAGGACACTTGCTTTTACCCCCAGAGAGGTAGGAAGGGTGTGAGCTGGGAGAGATCTGATTAGCTATAGGTGTTGAGAGATTAGATGAGAGACCTCGATCAAAAGGGCCTGGCATGGCCTTGCGTGTGGATGTAGTGACTGTTTCCCAAACGCTGCATGCTCACTCTGGGCTGACTGGCACTAGGGACACAGCAGGGATCGGGCCATCTCTGGGCCCTGCCTCCTCGGCGGGGTACCAGGGCTCATTCTCTGTCCACTCCTGGAGACTAGCGTGGACAGCCTGTGATGAGGACGCACCATCAGGGTGGAATGGAAGAAAAGTCGGGAAGGTTTCTTGGAAAACAGAACATTAAGTAGAGACGTGAAGGGTGAACTAGAGCAAAGAGAAAGGCAAAAAAAAAAAGAGGACAAGGGAAAAGAGGGGTGCAGTCTGGACAGACGATGGCGTGGGGAAAGACCAGGTGGTTCGGTCGCAGCTGTTAATTGTAGGAGAGAGGAAAAAGAGCCAAAGAGGGGATCAGGTAGAAAAAAGAGCAGGCTGCTTCCCAGGCGAACGGCAAGAGGCAGACTCTTGAGCTGGAAAACGAGGGTTCAGGACGGTGTACACAGAGGCGAAGGCGGGTGGGCCTGGGAGTGACCCCAGGCCCGCGCGCGTCACCCCGATCTCCCGCAGGTGGGCTTTGCCTGGATCTGGGTCGCGCCCTGCGCTGCCGCTGCCGTCCCGGCTTCGCGGGCGCGCGCTGCGAGCACGACCTGGACGACTGCGCCGGCCGCGCCTGCGCCAACGGCGGCACGTGCGTGGAGGGCGGCGGCGCGCGCCGCTGCTCCTGCGCGCTGGGCTTCGGCGGCCGCGACTGCCGGGAGCGCGCGGATCCCTGCGCGGGGCGGCCCTGCGCCCACGGCGGCCGCTGCTACGCGCACTTCGCCGGCCTCATCTGCGCCTGCGCGCCCGGCTACATGGGCGCGCGGTGCGAGTTCCCGGTGCACCCCGGCGGCGCGCCGGCCGCGGCCTCGCCAGGTCCGGAGCGGCCTGACCCGCGGCGCTTCCTGCTGCCTCCGGCGTTGGGGCTGCTGGTGGCCGCGGCGCTGGCGGGCGCCGCGCTCCTGCTGGTCCGCGCGCGCCGCCGAGGCCCCGGCCAGGACGCCGGCTCGCGCCTGCTGGCTGGGACGCCGGAGCCACCGGTCCACGCGCTCCCGGACGCGCTTAACAACCTGCGCGCGCAGGAGGGCGCCGGGGACGGCGCGAGGTGAGGCCCGCGTGATGCACGCCTCGGCCCCGTCGGTCGCTTGCACCCGTCCCCGTGCCCCCCGACGGGCTCCCGTGTCCCCGTGCCGCGCCCCACCCCCGATTGGGTCGTTTCCTCATTCGCTCAGCTGCCAGTGGGTTCCCCTTGTTGGCCTGGGGGGAACAAGCTCTGAGGACGGACGGGCCGGATCTTTCCACCCGCAGCTCCTCCGTGGACTGGAATCACCCTGAGGATGGAGACTCTCGAGGGATTTACGTCGTATCTGCTCCCCCAGTCTGCGCCCAGCAGGTAGCTGCAGACCTCGCACCCGAGGGCTCCCCAGCAGTCTTGGATTCGGTGAAACCAGGAGGGTGGTGGCTCTGCGAGGCCTCTGTGCCTGCTTTGGGCAGGCTCAAGAGATCTCAGTTGGGCCCTAAGCGAGACCTTTTCAAGAAGGGGGAAGCAGGGGCCAGCCCCTCCTAATGCTTCCTATCTGTTTCATTTTCTAGGCCTGACCCATCCCTTGTTCCTCGGTGCCCGGAGTTGGAGCCTGGATATTTTTCTTCCTCAGCGGTGCCCAGTCTCTGGGCCACTGTGGAGTGACTCATGCTGGAAGGGGTGGCTCTTACTGTGGGAGTTGTACATAGTGCTTATTTATACCCTGTTTTTCCCTTTCTCTGTCTCACCAGAGATACCTTCATAAAGGCTGTTATTTTGATTACATGTATCGGGATGAGCGCTTTTTTTTTCCGAGTGATTTTTACTTGGTATTGGAACTATGGGGGTGGGGAGATTTCTTTTTTTCTCCTGTGGAGGATAGGATTCTTTATATTGTGAAAATCAGAAACCACTCAAATTAATTTAAATAAAGGACTTAGGGGCTGGAGGAATGGCTCAGCCGTTAAAGTACTTGCAAGTGCTAAAACAAGCACTTAAGTACCTGAGTTCGATTCCCCAGCACCACATAAGCTGGTTGTGGTAGTGCATTGTCTGTAATCCCAGCACTCAGGAGTCTGAGGCAGGAGGATTGCCATGAGTCCAAGGCCAGCCTGGGCTCCATAGTGAGTTCAGGACCTGCCTGGGCTACAGAGCCAAAACAAACAAACAAAAAAACACCCAAAACAAAACAACAGAATTTAGAGGTTTAGTGGCACACACCTGTAATCCTATCACCGTGGGAGGCTGAGGCAGGAGGGTCACAAGTTGGAGCCCAGCCTGGACAACTTTGTGACTTAGTGAGACCGTGCCTAAAAATTAAAAAATGGAAAAAGGGCTGGAGATGTAGCTCAGTGCAAAGGTCCTGGATCTTGTTCTCAGCAACATGCAAAGGAACAACAACAACAAAACAGAAACCCAAAACACAGGCCAGGCCCAGTGGCACTGACCTGTAATCCTGAAAGGCTGAGTCAGGAGAATTGCAAGAGTAGCCTGGGAAATTTAGCGAGACCAAGGAAGAAAGAAAAGTAGCTTGGACTGGGCAATATAAGAACATAACAATACCCTGTCTCAAAATTTAAAAAAAATGGAAGGGTGTTGGGTTTGGGGATATAGTTCGCTGCAGAGGTCTTAGGTTCAATCTCCAGTACTGATTTTAAAAAGTGGGGGCAGGTGTTGCTGGAGGAATGGCTCAGTGGTTAAAGCACCTGCCTAGCAAGCTCAAGACCCTGGGTTCAGTTACCCAGCACCACATAAACCGGGTGTGGTGGTGCACGCCTGTAATCCCATCACTCTGGAGGCTGAGGCAGAAGGATTGCCATTCGTTTGAGGTCAGCCTGTGCTCCAGGACCAGCCTAGACTACACAGTGAGACCCTGGATGATGTAATTACTGGGGAAAGCTGGGTGCAAGTTACACAGGAATTCTGTGTCCTATTTTCCAACTTATTGGGATTATTAAACTATTTCAAATGAAAAGATGATACATTTAAATTGTATTATGTATTATATAAAAACAACTTACAAGGACATTTGCGTATATGCATGTGTGCACAGTTTGAGAAGAGCACGTATGCATGCACCTGCTAAGGTCGGTTACCTGAGACCACGCTCACACCTGGCAGCTCACTAGACAGGCCCACCCAGAGCTCTGATACCCATGGTCATGTCTTGTTAGGGGAAAGATAGGGGTTAAAATCAGCAAAGGGAAAGAGGCTTGGGCCAGGGACTGGCGAGCCCCCAGAATGAGTGTCCGGTGTCCTCTGCAGTGGAGTCCTGGATGGCCCTGACTGCTCCCTGGAACATGTGTCATGCATGCATGTAGAGTGTTGCACAGCAGGGAGGTGCACCTGTGTCCTGGTGTCTCCCTGTAACCTGGTCAGGTAGACACTGTTGGCAGTCTGGATAGCTAACCTCACTCTGTATCCCAGGCTGGTCCTAATTTACTATGCATCCAGGCAACCTTAGGACTCAACAGCAATCTTTCTGTCACAGCCTCCCAAGTGCTTGGATTACAGGCATGCTCCACCACGCTCAGTTTGTGTTGTGCTGGGGAATTGAACTCAGGTACTTAGTGCTTGCTAAGCAAGCAGTTTAACCGCCGATCCTTTTCTTGAGCCCTATTTTACTATATCTTTGTTGAGATTCTTTAGCATGGCCTCACCCCTCAGTTCATATAAGAAAAGAATTATCACAATGGAATTCATAAGGTTAGAAACTGTGAGAAAGAAAGAGAAGTTAAATTTCAAATTCCTTACTGTTCTTAAAACTAAAAATATCCTACATCAAAACCACTTTTGCCACTCCAAAGTCAGCTAACGTGCCACTGCCAGGATCTCCAAAATGGCAAACCCGGGCACAGGGTCAGGCTGCTTTATACTATTGGTACTGGGGTAAGGGAGCATGGGATTGCTAGCCAGCAAGCAGGTACACAGAAGCAGACACGAGCAGATTCTGTGGAAGCATTTTTTTTTTACAGTCACACAGAGTTTACAGAGATTCAGTTTGTCCTTGGTCTAATCTCACTGTTCAGAAGGTGGGAGCAGGGAGGTCCTGCCTGTCGGTCCTCTCAGGAGACAGTTTCACAGTTTAACTGCTTCAGGTCCAGTTTTGGAGGGGCATAGGGTGATGACTGCTTCCCCAAAGCTTAATTGTTTCATGCCCAGTGAAAGGGGCTCCTTCCCTGGGGATTGTCTACAATTCTTGTCACAAAATTTGTTTGGTATTGTTGTTGAGAGTCCCCAGGTAAGCAGCACCTTTGACTGGGCATAAAACAGTTAACCTGGGAAGGCAGTCTGGGAAAGCACTTTTCCCCTTGACTGAGTTTGTAACAGTGAAACTGTGAAGCTCTGTAGCTAGCCGAGTAGCTCAACGACCAAAACAGAGTAACTCCCCAGACAGGCCATGAGATACTGTGTAATAGGGCCAAGAACTAAGGATAAATGTGCTGTGAGGCTTGCTTTGTGTAAAAGAGAAACTGTTTCAGTTTGGATTGATCAAGGTAGAGGTCTGCTCTTGATATCTCTGGCTTTATCAGATTTCTGTAACATTCCCATTCAACAATTTATGTATTTATTGAGACAGGGTCTCTGTAGTCCAGGCTGGTTCTGAACTCATTACGTAGCCCAGGCTTGCCTCCACTCGCAGCAGTCCTCCTGCCTCAGCCTCTGAGTGCTGGGATTACAGGTGTGTGGTACCACGCCAAGCTTTATGTGGTGCTGCTGAAATTAACTCAGGTACTTAGTGCTTGCTAGGCAAATGTTTTAACTGCTGAGCTATTCCTCATTCCACAATTTATACTCAAGAATGAGATTCGACAACACGTAAAAGACACAAAAAACTCCCAACTCCCTCCCTCCTCCCACCCGCACACAGTAGGCACTCAATAACCATATCAGCGCATGAATGCCATTAACAGGTGTAGGAGCGCAGGGGCGGTGAGTGTGTCCTTTGCTGGATTAAGGGCCTGAGACAGAGCTGTGGAATCTCTGGTGTGGAACATGGTGTAACAGTGTCCTCTTATGGTCACCTAGTGTTTTAGAACCTTGGTGTGGGAGATGCTCTCCCCGCCCAAGGAAGGAGGGCCGGGCTGGACGCCCACTCCTCCGGTCCCTCCAGAGCCCTATGAGCAACCGGGCGCGGACCCCAGCCCCTTCCGGAGCCCAGCCCTCAACCCAGGCCAGAGCTTCCACACCATTCCGGACTCCTACTGTGGTCCGGACTCTAACCCCAATCCTGACCTCACGCCCGGCCCCTACTGTGGCGCGAACCTTGACCCCATTCATGGTCCCGACGGGCGCCTGGACCGCAAGTCCACTGCGAACCTCGACACCAAACCACGTGCCCAACTCGGATCGGCGGACCTCGACTCTAGTGTGGGCTCCAATCTTGAACCACACCCTGAATCCAATCCAGTTACCAGTGCCAGTGTTAGCGCCAGACACCGCTCCAGTTCCGCTTGTCGCCCTACCCTCCGCCCCAGTCCCTGCCCCAGCTCCAGCTCCGCGCCCCGCTCCGCCTCGGCCCTCTGCCCCGGCCCCGGTTCCAGCCCCGGCCCCGGTTCCAGCCCCGGCCCCGGTTCCAGCCCCAGCCCCGGCCCCGGTTCCAGCCCCCACCCCCGCCCCAGCTCCGCCCTCCGCTCCAGCTCCGCCCCCTGATCCCGCTCCAGCTCCGCCCCCTGCTCCAGCTCCGGCTCCAGCTCCAGCCCCGCCCCCTCCTACCCCAGCTCCAGCTCCAGCCCCTGCTCTAGCTCTGCCCCCAGCTCCTGCCGCAGCCCTAGCTTTACCCTGGGCCCCGGCCGTGAAGTCTTCCCCGAACCCTGCTCCGCCTTTGATTCCGCTCTCACGGCCTGCTCCAAAGCCAGCTTGGTCTCTTTACAAGGACCCTACACCAAGTCCGAGGCATGTGCCATCAGGCCCGCCCGTGACTAGGCTGGTCGGGAAGCCCCTTCCCGCACCCACTCGGTTGGCCACGAACGTCCTGGGACCCACCCCGGGGGCACGCCTCTCGGATGCCAAGCTGCCGGATCCCCCCCCTGTCAGGCCTGTAGTTCCTGCGAACAGTGCCATTTTTACCAGCACATTGCCCTCCACCAGCAGAAGCCTCCACGCGGACGACAGGATCTTGATTCGAGTGATGTACTGGTGAACAGCTGCCTTCCCCGGGGTGTGGAGGTTGCGGTCTGGGGTAGGGCCAGGGGAGGAACCGCAGAGCGCCGGATTCCAGGTTGGAAACTTGGCTTTTCCCAGGCCTTTTCTTTGAGGAGGAGAGCTCTCCAAGTTTCACTCATTCACTCTCTTCCCCTCATTCCTGTGATTCTTGGCTCTGAACTCCACACCCCCTTCCTTCTCACAACTCCTGGCTCCAGGCTTCATTCTGCGCTGTGATTCCTTCATCTGTTCGTTTCTGAGTACCTTGCTCTTAGGTCTCTTTGAGAGAACTGCCAGTTCCGAGGCTGCTTGCAGGGCTGGGAGACCAGGAGGACTCTGGCTGGGCCCGCGCAGGAGCAGGGGGGTGGGGGTGGGGAGTAGAGAGGTGACGGCTGCATCGCAAGGTGCATGGCCCATAGGACTGTGGAGTTTCTCACCCTGAGTGGGATGGTGCTCCCGAGGGTTCCTGGCAGAGGATGTGATCTAATGCGGCCTCCTGGGTCCATCTGGGCTTGGGCAGATGCTGATGCAGGGTCTCCCTGCTCTGTTTCCTTCCGTCCTCCTGCCCTTGGCCTCCAGTGGTCTCTGAAGCTATCACCTAAGGGTGAGTAGTTTTAACTTTTGAGGTGGGGGAGCGTGGGGCATGAAGACTGGCAGGGGTTCCCCTTTTCCCTCCTGTGACCCCATGACCCTGTGACCCTATGACTTCACAACCACATGATCTACTCTCCTTCCATCAGTACATTCTACTGAGAAGCATGTTGGAGCAGCGGTTTCCAAATCTTCTGAACTTTGTAAGTGGCCTGGGGGTGGGTGAGGACCAGGGCGTCTCGACTCTGGGGGCTTGGAGGGGAATCTCTGCGCCTCTCACATTGTCCCCATCCCAGGAGGAGGAGAGAGCTGCCCAGGCTACAGGGGAGTTTGAAGTGTTTGTGGACGGAGAACTGGTTCATTCCAAGAAGGTGACTGTGAGCACAGGGCCAAGCCTGGGCAGAGGAGGCTGGGGTTCTCGGGCTGTGGAGCCATGCCTGCGGCCCTTCTTCTCTGTGCTTAGAAGGGTGATGGCCTGGTGGATGAGATCAGGTTGCAGAACATCCTGGACCGCATCACTGAGGCGATCAAGAGACAGCAGCTGGCTGAAGGTGGGTGAGATGCTTTGGAGGGGTCAGAGGAGGAGAGGGCACTTTGCTGGGGTGGCTGCTGGACAGGGGCCGGGCCTGTCCTGTCCACCCCTAGCTCAGCCAGTCTCATGGTTCTAATCATGACGAGTCACCTGCACTTCAGGTCTCTCTCTCTCTCTCTCTTTGGGACAGGGTCTATCTAGCTCAGGCTGATCCTGAATTTACTCTGTAGTCCAGGCTGGTCCTGAACTCACTATGGAGCCCAGGCTGGCCTTTTATTTCTGGCAATCCTCCTGCCTCAGCCTCCTGAGTGCTGGGATTACAGACATTCATCACAATGCCCAGCATATGTGGTGCTGGGGAACTGAACTCAAGTACTTAGTGCTTGCTGGCAAGCGCTTTAACCGCTGAGCTATTCCTCCAACCACCAGGTTTTTTTTTTTTTTTCCAACTTGCTCATTGTAAAGCAAAGATGATGATAGCCTTTGTCTTACTGGATTGCTTTTAATTCAGTGGATAATTTTCTGCATACCTATTGTGTGCTGGATACTCTCCTATGCCCTAGGGATCCAGCAGCCAGCAGCAGACACCAACTCCTGCCTGGGGGAGCTGATGTTCTGGTGAGGAACAGACAATGTTCAGGATACATGGGTTCAGAGGGGATGAGTTCTATGGAGAAGAAGTAGGAAAAGGCGGGGAGAATTCCGGGAGGTTTTTGCAACTTTATAAATTGAATACTTGGGGTTGGAAGAATAGCACAGTGGTTAGAGTGCTTGCCTAGAAAGCACAAGGCCCTGGGCTCAATTCCCCCGCATAATGCAAACTTGACATGGTGGCACACGTCTGTAATACCAGCTCTTGGAAGGAAGAGGCAGGAGGATTGCCATGAGTTTGAGGCTGACCTGGGCTCCATAGTGAGTTCAGGACCAGCCTGGGCTACAGAGAGAGACCCTGTCTCAAAATAAATGTAAAAAATAAATAAAAATCAGTTTTTTTTTAAAGAGTGATGTGGCCAGGAGGAACGGCTTGGCGGTTAAAGTGCATGACTAGCAAGCACTAAGTCAACTGCTAAGTACCTGAGTTCGATTCCCCAGCACCACAAAATCTGGGTGTGGTGGTGCACCCCTGTAATCCCAGCACGCGGGAGGCTGAGCCAGGAGGATTGCAGTGAGTCCAAGGCCAGCCTGGGCTCCATAGTGAGTTCAGGAACAGTCTGGACTACAAAGTGAGACCCTGTCTCAAAAAAAAAAAGTTAAAAAAAAGAGTGATGGTAGGAAAGAAGGAGATGTATTTTGTTGACAGGAAAGGGGGATATGGGGAGGGGGAAGGGCATGGGAAAGGGGAAGGGGGGGAAAAATGATTGAGATGCACTAATTCCTCAAGTTGACTGTAATTATTAGTATTGCAAATATATACTAATAAAATGAATAATTCTGGGAAAAAAGATGGTAGTTAAAATAAATAAAAGCAGAGATTGGACCCTGTGAATGTCTAGGAAAAGTATTCTAGGCAGTGGGAGCAGTAAGTGCAAAGACCCTATGGTAGAAATGTGCTTAGTTTGTTTAAAAAAAAAATAGCAAGGAGACCACAGTAGGCATTGTAATTATGGAAAGCCAGAAACCACTGCCTGATGTACTGTGAGCTCTATATATAGACCCTGTTGTTTTTATGGAGTTGTGATCACTGTTGTAATTTTTCTCTTTCTTTTCTGCCCATTTCAGAAGACCCAGGGGAATGATGAGAAGGGCTGAAATGTTGCCAAGTCAGGTCCTTTTCTGATGATGGCTGGGGCTGGCATGGGTTTGGAGAAGATGCAGAAAGGAAATAAAGAATGTGCCTCCCTGAGATCTAGCCTCACCATTGTTGCCATATTGTGCCGAAAGTTGGAGGGAGTTCAGAATATGTTTGGAACTCTCACACTCACGGCAATCCTCCTGCCTCAGCCTCCTGAACTCTGGGATTACAGGCGTGCACCACCACGCCCAGCTTTGTGGTGCTGGGGAATCGAACCCAGGACCTTGTGCTTGCTAGGCAAGCACTTCCACTGTTATGCTATTCCTCCAGCCCTACCATGTACTTCTACTGTTTCCAGCCACCCCTGAGTTGACTGTGACCCTCTGAAACTTTGAGCTGAAGTGAAACTTTTCATCTCCTAATTTGTGGATGTCAGGCATTGAGTCACAGCGATGAGAGATTAACCGAAACAATTCATTTCAGCTCCCAGTTTCAGAAGGTCTCAGTGTATTCATGGGTGGCTGGCAGTGGTGGCATCAAACGGCAAAGGCATAGTTGGCAGCATGGCAGACAGGAGGCCCAGTGAGCAAGGAAGGGCGGAACTAGTGTTTTCCCTTCCACATCCTGTCTGAGGTATCTTCCTCTTCCGGGTCAAGTTCCAGGGTTCTGCCCTTTCCGACCAGGCCTCACCTCTTAACAGCACATGGTTCCTTAGGTACTCCACAACATCCATATAATGAGGCTTTTGGAGGACATGCCAGGTCCAAATCCACAAAGACCCACAAAGAAAGAAAGAAAGAGATCCACAAACAAAGAGACAAAAATACAGGCCAATTTCCTTAATACAGATACAAAAATTTTTAACAAGGTACTTGCAAGCAGAATACAATGAATTATTAAACAGATCATGCACCGTGACCAAGTTGGCTTCCTCCCAAGGATGCAAGGATGGTTCAACGTACATAAAGCCATTAATGTAATATACTACACAAAAGCAGGGGGAAAATCACATTGTTATCTTTATAGATTCAGAAAACCCTTTGACAGAACACAACATCTTTTCATGATATAAACCCAGATGAAAATAGGTACAGGGGCTGAAGGTCTGGCACAGCGGCTGAAGTACTTGCTTTGCAAATGCAAAGCCCTGAGTTCGATTCCCCAGCACCACATAAAGCCGAGCATGGTGGGGTATAAGTGTAATCCCAGCTCTCAGCAAGCTGAGGGAGAAATGCCGTGAGTCCAACACTAGCCTAAACTACGCAGTTCAGGACCAGCCTGGGCTACAGAGGGAGACCCTGTCCGCCCCCCCCCCCCCAAAAAAAAAAAAGAAAAAAAGAAAAAAATGGTTATAGAAGAATCTTACCTCAATCTGATGAAAGCAATTTATGACAGTCCTACTACCAACATCATCCTAAATGGGGAAAAACTGAAAGATTTCCTCTAAAACCAGGAACAAAGCACGGATGTCCATTCTTACCACTCCTGTTCAATAGAGTGCTCAGAACTGTAGCCATAGCAATCAGGCAAGAGGGTGAATAAAGGGAATATGCGTAGGACAGGAAGAAGTCAACCTGCTGCGGCGTCAGCTCGGCAGCTATTGGAGAAGAACGGGGCAGCGCGATCACAGATGTACACGCAAAGACGAGAACAAGAGCGCAAGACGCACCTGCGCTCACAGAGGGCACGCACCGTGCGTCCGCGTGGCGACCGCGGCCACACTCGCTCATGTGCAGTAGCGAACCGGCCACTCGCGTCCGAACGCCGTCTAGCGGCCCGAAGCGGCAATTGCCGAACGTCAAAGGGCTCGCCTATATTTTATATTTATACCAGTATAATGTTCGCATAAGGAAAATCGTACGAGATCGTTTCCTGGAGGCATCCCCAAGGTTGCATCACAAGATGCCAGTACGTTCTCGGTTCCCCAGTGATTATAATGCTCTCTTATATACCAAGATGTTCTAGATTCCTGGTCTTTAAAATTTTTAATTTGCCCTTCCTTTGTCTATCTTCACCCAAAACAATCGTATTACTATTACAGCTTCATGATACTGCTACCTTCTTGCAATCTTTAAAATTTCTCTTGTTACTCTTGGGCATTATTTTTTGTTTTCCAAAATCTTATTTGTGCACTATGACACAGATGCAGAAAAGTAAACAAAACAAATAGATGCAGATGCATGAATGAAAGGGCACATTCATGTAGCCACTATTAGTACCAAGAGACTGAGTATTTCTAGCATTCCAGGATGCTCCGTCTCTTTCTTACTGCTTTCTCCCTTCTATGCAGAGATGACTACTAGCCTGGTACGCATGATAACAATTTCCTTGCTTTTCCGTTCTACCACCTGAGGGTGTGTTCCTAATGCCACAACTTGGGTTTGTCTAGTTTTTGAACTTTATATAGTCTGTGTTTGTGTGTGTGTGTGTGTGTGTGTAACATTATTTTTAAGGTTTTTTTTTTTTTTTTTTTTTTGAGGCAGGGTGTTACTCTGTAGCCCAGGCTGGCCTTGGATTTAGGATAATCCGCTTACCTCAGCCTCCTGGGCACTGAAATTACAGGCATATGCCGCCATGCCCAGCTTGAAGTGGTGCTGGGGAATCAAACTCAGGGTCTTTCACTTGCTAGGCCAGTGTTATAACCCCTGGGCCATTCCTCCAGCCCTTAAGGCTCTTTCTTGTGGCTAGATTGATAATGACACACTCATTACCATCCTGTGTCCCCTTTTTATGTGTCCCATCCTAGCCCAAATGTTCCTCAAACGTTGGCTCGTTGACTCGTTGGTTACTTTTTACTTATTTAAAGTTAAGGGAAGAATACCCCGTAAGGAAATTTCACCTTTGGTTCCACAGTGGCGGTCCTCACCAGAAGACCACAATTTGTGGGCATCAGCTGTGGTGAATCATGGTTCTCTGTCAGGACGAAGCTATGTGAAGGCAGCAAATGTATGAAACTCAGTATCTAGGCTACTTGGTGTGCCTTAAACGAGGCCTTTGCTAGCACCTCTGCACTAAGTGTGTGGCTCTGTCATGGCAGCTTCCAGGCAAGACTGCTGACAGAAGTTCTGTCGTCCCCACCCTCGGATTGCCTGGAGAATCGCAAACGTTTAACGAAAGAATCCCTAGGCTTCAGTAATAACATGAGTTATTCCAGGAGGAACTAGAAATGGTAGGGATTTACTGTATTCCTGAGGAAGCAGATATAATTCTGTCTTCTGAGACTAAAAATCACCTTGTAGTAAAAGCTAAAAGGTTTCCTATTTTCTGAGAATGGAAATGGCTCTAAAAATAAAATTGTTGTTTATTAAATAGAAGAGACATAAAATTGTCCTTGGGGCTTGGGATGTGGCTCAGGGGTACAGCCCTTGCCTAGCGCATGCAAGGCCCTGAGGTTCAATCCCTGGCACCACACACACACACACACCCTCCCACACATGTTTACACGCATATAAATATGCACACACAAAAGCACACACACATACACACATGTCCACACACACAGGTGCACACATATACCATTTTTTTAAAAAAGAAAAGTGAAGTCAATTAAAAATGAGACACTGCAGATAGAAGCAGGCAATAAAAAGTTGATAGTGATGTGAGGAAATCAATGAGAAAAACTGAGGTCAATTCCAGGTTCGTTCTTGCTCCCAAGACTTTTCCATAATGTCTGCAGCATCTTTGTGACTCATAGATGTTTTGGGATCATTTGAAGATTTTTTTTAGATAGGATCTTGCTCTGTAGTTCAGGCTGGTCCTGAACTCACTATATAGCCCAGGCTGGCCTTGAACTCACAGCAATCTTCTTGCCTCAGCCTCCCCAGCGCTAGAATTACAGATGTGTACCACCATGCTCAGTTTATGTGGTACTAGGGAGTCGAACTAAGGGCCTTACTCTTGCTAGGCAAGCACTTTAAGCACGGTGCCAGTCCTCCAGCCCCTGAGACAGTTTCAGTCATGAAGCAGATGAAACAAGGGAGTAATACCAAGAGGAAAAGAGAGAGGGAAAATTTAAACCCATGGTTATGCAATTAACATTTTAAAACATAGACAGAATAATTTATAAGGAAGGAGACAGATCTGCTGCTAGAAATGACTGCAAATCCCATGACTAGGAAGCGGTGGCAGGAAATTTGCCCTTACCACCAAAAGGCTCATCCAGTTGGTGAAGTCAGCCTTCCCCACCTGCCAGCCACAGGACCTTGCTGGGCAACAGAAAGAGGTCTCCACACTCCTCACTCTAGTAGTGAGGAAATGTGTCACCAGTCAGTCACCCACAGTTGGCAGGTGAGGAGGTGCAGTAGCCCTGGTCACTGTGACTTCCTTCCCTGTGAACCTCACTACTCACCATGACAGTTGTTCAGATTGTGTGAGCCTCACGAGGTACCAGGCACTATACCTTATACTTTCTGGCTTGCGTTGGGCTGAATCATGTCCCTCCATCCCCAAGTTCTTGGGTTGAAACCCTAATCCTCACTATGTCTGCATTTGGGCACAGGTTCTTAAGGAGATGATTAAGGTTCAGTGAGACCATATGGTTAAGGTTCTAATCCAATAGGACTGAAGCAAAAGGAAAAGAAAAGGAATAGTTTCCTTTGAAATCTATGAAGACAATTTGGAAAGAAACAGCAAAGTAATATATACCTGTGATTATCTGTGGGGTTGTGCTGGGGTGAGAGGCACGGGGGACTTTCCACTGTGTGCTTCAGTTCTCCGCACCTTGTCGGAGGAGCTGGCAGAGACTTTTGAGCTTTTGGGGTTGTATAGCTAATTTGACTTAATGTTTTTTCTTTATAGTACTGTGATACATACTGTGTTGGCCAGTTTGGCATTACTACCATGTAGCACCTGAGGCAACTAATTTATGAAAGAAAAAGGTTCGTTCAGCTCACAGTTCTGGAGGTTCTTGTCCAAGATTGGGCCACCCATTGCTTTGGGCCTCAGGTGAGGAGAGCATGTGTCATTGGGAGAGCCGAGGAACAGAGAGACAGAAATGAAGAGATGGAGCGGGCAATGCCACCTGTGTCTGCAGGTGAGGAGGGGATGTGGTACTTGCTGGAGCTCTGTGTGGCCTGGTGGCCGCATCCCTGCACCTCCACCTGGGGAAACCCGCAGGCTTCTCAGCCTTCCAGGCAGAAGGTGATGTTGATGCTGACTCCCCTATGGTGAGAGGGACCAGCCCAACCACCGTGCTCTCTGTTCCCGACCCTGTTTTGGGCAGCCCTGATGCATTTTGTGAGCCTTTTGATGACTCGTTTCTGAAAGAGGACTTCCTTGACACCCAGAGGAGTCCTTGCCATCAAGCGCTGGACTGAGGCTTAGAAGCAGAGGCACACATGGGAAGGCAACCACCTTTATGGCTTATTAGAATGGGCCTGAGACAAGCTGTGGGGTGTGTGTGTGTGTGTGTGTGTGTGTGTGTGTGTGTGTGCGCGCGTGTGCAATGAAGATACCCTTGATGGATGCGAAAGGAGAAATTATGAGGCTGGGATTCTCAGTCCCATTTAAGGACATGCCTCCTTACTGCCTAAGGAGCCATAGCGCCTCTCAGTGGCATCCTGGGGAACCAGACATTTAACACACAGGTATAGATATCCACAACAGAATAATACAAACAGATAAATGTATACATACTGTGTACATAGTTCAGATAATACTTATAGAGATTAGTTGGATTCTGTTTACACAGTCTGTGACCTTGAGGGAATTGACAGGTGAATATTTTACAGTTACTTTAATCATTCTCATCTGAACAGGACAAGCAACCCATCGTGGAAAATGAGGAGACTAGAAAATGAAATCTCTAGGAAAGGCATGACAGGCCTCCCCTGCATAGTCAAGATCTATGACAAGCTGAAGTTGCAGTTGCAGCAAAGAATTAAAACTACAGAAAACATTACATATCTCTATTAGAGTTATTGTTTCAAAAGCTGATTCTAAGACTTGGGAAAAAATAAAGGTGGTCTATGTGGGACAGGGGGCAGAGGGGGTGTCACAGGCAAGGGACTGCAGCCAGAAACTGCTCTACCAAGTCAGCTGCTGCAGTGCACAACTGAAGTTTAGCCCCTGTGAAAACTGGGCACAGCCTACAGCACCTACATGGGAATTCTTTCACCAGAGGCACGAGGGACCTGAGCTATTTCGGCACTGATTTCTGACTGTTGTTGGTTAAGGTCATTCCTGGACAGTGTCAGTTCCTTCAGCATTTCCTGATTGTTATGCATACATGGGCAACATGGCTTTCTGTAGTTCCAGAACAGAGGTCAACAATGCACAAATGAAGATGGTATTGTACTGCAAGTACATTCCCTTATTTTGTGAGGGAAAGGAGATTTCCATTTGCCTTGAAATACAGTTTGAGAGCGCATGATGTGAAGTGGGGATCTATTTTATCATTTTAATTTTGCAAAAATCAAAACAAAGAGCAAATCTCAAAACAGCTTGTTTCTCTAAGAGACAGGACGGGCAAAATATCTTCATAATCTCGGAGCGGTTTACATGTGGAATGCTGCTGAGAATTGCATTCTTAAACTCTGTTGCACAGGAATTTGTGCTAGGAAAATATGAAAAAATTCAGAAAGTTTGGTTCGTTAAATCCAAAGTGAATTCTTCTTTCCGTAGAGATTTTTGAGCGAGGACTCATGAAAAACACCAAAACAAAACTCTTGCCGCGCTTTGGATGCCTGAGTCTTGAGTCACAGCTCAGACGATCCAGTTCACTTTCAGTACCATGGACAGAACCACAGAGGTCCTGTGCAAGCTGTAGCAATGCACACGGTGAGGAGGGTAAAAGAATAGTTAACACACCTAAGGTAGGCCTGGTGGACAAAGAGGCTATTTCGCAGGGCTTTCTTAGATCTATCTTGATTCAGCTGTATATTTTTGGTATGTGGGGGGACAGGTAACTTGTCCTTTTACTACACACAGAGAGGGAAACTGTATTTGAGAATTCATACTTAATTCACCTCATGATCACTGTGGCCCATGTAGATGATGAGACTAGATTTCAACCCTAAACCTGTTACTACAATTGTATTATATTTGTGACTTCTTTGGAAAGAGTTGCTGTTTCGGTGTGAAGGACATTCCCATGTCACTGGGGCCTGGGTATGGAGGAGTGACTGGCCCCTGGGGACCACAGATGAGCTCAACCTGGCGTTTCTGTAGTCCCCTCTTCTTAGTTTGAGTCATGTGTGACTCACTTAAGCAGTACAATGTGGCAGGTGTGACACTCTGTGACTACCAAAGCTGGGTCCTACGATCCCTTGCACCTTCTGCTGGAGCCCTCTGGAAGTCTCCCACCAGGGGAAGCCAGGGGTCATTCATCAGGTCTGACAACCATGAGTTCTTCGTGACTGAGGAAGTCCAAAATGCTATGATGGCCACCCAGAGAAAGCGACAAACAGCCAGTCCTCAGGTGCCTCAGCCACCCTCTGTGCAGAGTCCAGTGTGAGCAGGGCGTTGTAGAAGCCCAGCCCCACAGATCCTCCGGAAGCCTTAGTTTTCACTGCAATTTGATGGGATCTGATTGACACACTACCAATATAAGACCAGTAAACATAAGAAAGAGAGAGAAATAACGGTAAATAATCATTTGAAACCCGTATGTTTTGGGGCAGTTTATTATCCTGCAATATCTAATGGAACAACTGCAAAAGCAAAGTCTCGGGGCTGGAGGAATGGCAAAGAGGTTAAAGCTCTTGTGTAGCAAGCACAAGGCCATGAGTTCTATTCCGCAGCACCACATAAACCTGGGCATGGTGGTGCACGCCTGTAATCCTAGCACTTGGGAAGCTGAGATAGGAAGATTGCCATGAGTCCAAGGTCAGCTTGGGCTTCATAGTGAGTCTAGTGGGCTACAGAATGGGACCCCATCTGAAAAAAGCAAAGTCTGATCATGGCACTCATGTATATAAATTGTGCTTATTGGGCTGAGGGCATTGCTTAGTGGTTAGGGCTCTTGCCTAGCAAGTACAAGGCCCTGGATTTGATTCCCCAGCACCACATCAGCTGGGCATGGTGGCGCACACCTGTTATCTCAGCACTCAGGAGGCTGAGGCAGGAGCATTGCCATGAGTCTAAGGCCAGCCTGGGCTCCATAGTGAGTTCAGGACCAGCCTGGGCTGCAGAGCGAGATCCTGTCTCAAAAAAAGCCAGTTACATATTTAATGATCTAAAACCACGAAAATTCATTAACAAACATAGATTCTAGGTTTCTGTCTACATAAACTTATAAAATCTTTCAACCATTTTGAAAAACGCAAAATAAAAGTTGAGGCCAGTGCTGGAATGTCTGTGGCTCTGTAACTATTCCTAAAGTTGAGAATTTCAGGTGAAAGTTTGGTAACTTCTTTTTTCAGGTTCTCCAACACATCCTGCTTAAAGTTGAGTAGTGTGATAAACAATAAACACCTTTTGGATGAAGGCATTAAAAATTTCATCTGATTTTCCTCAGGGCCACCAATTATTGCTCTATGGCTATAGGCAATCATCTAATGTTTTCTTTTCTTTTCTTTTCTTTTTTTGTGACAGGGTCTCGCTCTGTAACCCAGGCTAGTCCTGAAGTCACTATGGAGCCGAGGCTGGCATTGGACTCATGGTAATCCTCCTGCCTCAGCTTCCCCAGGTGTGTTCCATCATGCCCAGCTTTTATATGGTGCTGGGGAACTGAACGCAGTTGAACTTGTATAGTGTTCTATCATCTAAACTGGGTAAGGATTTTGGTTCTCCGAGTATCAGAGCCACTTTCCTGTAGTGAGGACTAAATACATGACACCCACACTTAAAGGAGGAGAGATTTCTTTTGGTCCATGGTTTTTAGAGGTTGCAGTCTGTAGTCAGTTATCTCCAAGGCAGAAAGGGCATGTTCAAAGGACCTGTGGGGGAGCACAGCTGGGGACAGGATGGACAGGACATCCCATACCTGCCAGGAAGCAGAGAGAGAGGAAGGAAGAGCCAGGGACAGGAGCAGAACCTTGTAGGTCACTGTCCCAGTGACCCACCTCTGGCCAGGTTCCAGCTCCTAACAGCAAGTCCAGCACCTGAGCTTATGAGTGGGTGCATCTACTCAGCACAGTGTCTGTATCTTAGCCATCTTCCAAACACATGAGCCCTTAGGGAGACATTTTAGATCTAAACCATAACACAGCATCCAACTTGTAATAAGCCTGTAGAATGATGTTGTTCCTAATTTTCTCTGACATTTTAGGGCCCTTATCACTTGCTCCTTGTGTCAGAGAGTTGTCTTACTTTTCCATTGTTGTGAGAGAATACCTGATATACACAAATTAGAAGAGGAAAAGTTTATCTTAGCTCACAGTTTCAGGAAATCATATTCTGCTCCTGGGTGGCTGGCAGCAGCGAAAATCCTTGCAGAGGCATAGATGGAGGCAGCTCCTCACGGCATTGCAAACAGGAAGCCAGGTCAAGCCCCAGAGGGACGGAAGGGAGGGCAGATATCCCTCCAGGTCCCGTCCCAGAGATCCACCCCTTCTGGGTCCAGCCTCAGTGTTCCAACCCTTCAAGGGTTCAGCCTTCACCACACAATCATAATGTATAATCCAATCCACATGCCTGCAATCTATAATCTGCCCATGGCTGTCTTCTACCACACACCCATGATTGACCACATGCCCATAACCGGCCCCAGACCAGGGTCCCATCTCCTAACAGCCCGTGGTTCCATAGATAATCCATAATCTGAATGCATGAAGCTTTGAGGGGACATTCTAAATCCAAACCACAATAGATATTTCTTTTCTTTTTCATTTTTTCTTTTTGCAGTGCTGGGGATAAAACCCAGGGCCTCACACATGTCAGGCCAGGATTCTACTACTGAACTACATCCCAGCCCAGATTTATCCACTTCAACCTCCTAGTTGCTTATAGGGATGAACACTTATTTTTCCCCTCCAAAGAAAGAATGAAATTCTGTAAAATTGAGCAGAGTTCTATTTTTTTTTTTTTTTTGAGACAGGGTCTCACTCTGTAGCCAAAGCTGGTCCTGAACTCACAATGGAGCCCAGGCTGGCTTTGGACTCATGGCAGTCCTCCTGCCTCAGCCTCCTGAATGCTGGGATTACAGGCATGCACCACCATGCCTGGCTTGTGGGGTGCTGGGGAATCAAACTCAGGTACTTAGTGCTTGACTTAGCACTTGCTAGGCAATCACTTTAATCAGTGAGCTGTTCTTCCAGCCCTGGGTAGAGTTTTAATGACCAAGTGTAGAGAAGCCATGAGGAGGGTCGTTGTCGCCGGGCTTAGGGATCTTTTTGACTATGGAAAGTCTGGCCATTCTGTCTTTAGTAAGTATCTGCTGAGGTCAGGAGGACATCCCTCCATACCTGTGTCGTTGTCATGGAACATAGCTGGATATGACAGGCAGAGCTCTAGCAGTATTCAACATTTACTCCTACCTACAAGAGGGGAGGTACATGAGAAAAACAGCGTGTTACCAAACAAGTGTTCAGTCTTTCTTGCTTCTGCCCTCATGCCTTATCAACCACTCGGAAAACTCCTAATCATACTTCAGATCCTGGGAGATACATTTCTCTATATAGACTGTTTTCTGGACTCTTTCACTTGGTCGTGCACTCTATTTTCTTTTTGCTGTCATCACTCTGGTAAGGTTCTACCTCTTAAGTCACACAGACAGCCTCCTTTGCTCAGATCCTCTCTAAGTGGCAGATTTGCAAGACTGGTACCTGTGTTGCAAATCTGGAATCACTGTGTATGACTTAGCATCTGCCATGTAGTTAACACTCCCTTCGTGTCCCCTGAGTGTGTAGGTTCAGTTCCACAAACCTTGGCCACCACCTTCTGCTGATGACCTGGTGTTTCTCCTGAGTGGCTCAGGTTTAGGGTTGAGGAGGTAAAGAATGAAACTGGAAAGTAGTCAAAGGGATAGACTAAGCACAGAGGATGCACACCATGAGATATTATTTTGAACAGCTTATAAGTGTATAAAAAGATGCCCCACCTGAACACTTAGAAAACTTGAATCTTTTTGCTTATTGATTTAAAAAGGTCACAAATCTGAACATTTTATGTATGGTTAAGGCCATGTGGAAAGCAATTTTTTTAGGTGTTGATTTGTTAAGTTTAAAACCCACTTAATTTTTTTTTTTTTTGAGACAGGGTCTCACTTGGTAGCTCAGGCTGGCCTAGAACTCATAGCAATCCTCCTGCCTCAGCCTCCAGAGTGCTGGGATTACAGATGTGCGCCACTATGCCTAGCTTATGTGGTGCTAAGGAATCGAACTCAGGGCTATGTGCTTGCTAGGCAGGAGATTTAACTGCTGTGCCATTCCTCCAGCCCCTGTTAAGAACATTTAAAATTGTTTTCCGTAGTGGTTGTATCAGTTTACAGTCCCTACGGAGACCAGCAAAGTAAAGGAGTTTCTTTCCTCCTGCAATCTCCAGCAGTTTGCTGTTTGACTTCTTGATACGTGCCCTCTCGTGGGGTAAGGTGGTATCTCTTAGTGATGCTTTGATTTGCGCTTCTCTAATGGCTAAGGATGTTGAATATCTTTCTATGTGTTTGCTGGTGTCTTAGTTACTTTTTTTGTTGCTATGCCTCAATATACTCCATCCACAAATTTAGGGGAGGAAAGGTTTATTTTAGCTCACAGTTTCAGAAGGTCACAGACCATTCAGGGGCAGCTGGCAGCAATGGAAGTACATGGCAGAGACAGAGGTGGAGGCGGCTTCTCATGACATCACACACAGGAAGCTGAGTCAAGGCAAGTTGAGACTAGTCCTCCAAGGAAGGCAGGAAGCAGCTTATATGTCCTTCCAGGTCTCCTCCTGGATCCACGTGTGGAAGATGTGGTAACCCCCCACTACTCTCCTGTAATCCAGTTTACATGCCTGTAATCCAATTTACATGCCTGTAATCCACCCCTCCAAACTTGGCCTTAATCTCCCAAGAGCACATGGTTCCATGGATGATCTATAGCATTCAAATACATGAAACTTTTGGGGGATATTCCGTATCCAAATCACAACAGCTGGCCATTTGAATGAACTTCTTTGTCTGAGAATTGCTTATTCATTTCTGTTGCCAATTTATTAATCAGGTCTTTGATTTTGAGGGGTCTGTTTTTCCTCAGTTCCTTGCATATTCTGGTTATTAGCCTCCTGCCTATGGAAAGCAATGTGGAGATTCCTCAAGAGGCTGAAAATAAGTGTTCCATTCCATTCAGTGATGCCTTTTTTGGGTGTCTTTCTATAAGAGGTAAAAGCAGCGTATAATGGAGATACACATATACCCGCAGCAGCGCAACTGCCGGTAGTTCAACTGTGGAAAATGTCAAAATACTCATCAGCAGACCAGTGGGCACAAGAGCTGTGATCCATGCACACAATGGAGTACTGTTCTTCTATAAAGACAGATAAATTTGAGGCTTTTGTAGGTAAGTGGATGCAACTTGTGACAGTCATGCTTAGCGAAGTGAGTCAGACTCAGAAGGAAAAATACCACATTGTTTCTGTAATATGGGAAACCCAGAATACAGGAATTTTATAGAATCAAATGGGTGTGAAGGGGGATTGAGTGGTATGAGGGAGGCAGCGGGAGGAACATTAAAGGCGGGAAGGGATTATACTGTTGTCATAGTATATATGTGCACAAAATCCTCAAGCTCAATGTAACCACTGTATAGTGCTTATATATATTAAAAATATTGGAAAACATTTAAAACCCACTGTACCAGATATATTGAAATATGTGATTCACCATTGTCACCCATGGTTATCCTTGTGTGGTATTGTTAGTCGTTGAGGTGCCAGGTCCTGATTCCAACAGGCCTCCGTGCCAAGTTCATGTCTCCAAGGCTTGAAGAATAAGTTATGAAGATGGGAGGCAGGGTATGAAGAGAAGGCATTATGGGTAAACTTACAGAAAGGGAAAGAAAGATAGGATAGGGCTTCTGCTAGCCAGAAGGGGGACCCAGAAGTGTGGGTTGCACCTGTGGCTCAGTGTCTAGGATTTTTTTTTTTTTTTTTGCCAGGCTGGTCTTGACTCACTATGGAGCCCAGGCTGCTCTTGAACTCATGACAATCCTCCTGTGTCAGCCTCCTGAATGCTGGGATTACAGGTGTGCACCACCACCCCCAGCTAATTTTTACGTGGTGATGAGGGATTGGACTCAGGGCCTTGCAAGCACTAGGCAAGTGCTTTAACTACTGAGCTTCACCCCCCGCCCTTGGAAGTTGCTCTTGTCATGCCATTGCACTCCGTGGGTCACTAACCATTCTCTCTCCCACCCCTCTTCTGTCACATCTTCTCTAGGCTTTGTGACCACTGTTCTACTCTCTATCTTCACAATGTTCAAGTCAACTTCCCCTGCTTTCAAATGAGTTTCTCATATCCTGAAATTCAGCTAGATTTCTTTTTAAAAGTTCCGCTTCTCTATTAAAATGTTCCTTCATATCTTGCATTTCCCTTTTTACTTCAACCAACTTTTTATTTATGGCTTCTATATGCTCAGTGAACTTTGTCTCCATTAGGACCACCATTTGTTTAGAAAGTTCCTCTTTAAGCCCACTGATCAATGCTTGTATTTCTTTGAGAATATCGTGTCTGAACTGGTTGTTCAACTCATTTATTTGCTTTTTGACTTCCTTCCCCACAAGTCCCACTATTTCAGGGCCCGTGAAATTAGTTTTGGGGTCTTAAGCATGTCTGTGGGTGTCCTGTTGCCTTGTCTTTTTTCCATGTTTATCCTGTTGAGGGACTTCACTTGAAAGGCCCAGCTGTGAGGTTTCTTTGAATGAGTATGAGGGTGTGTGTGGGGAGCCTAAATTCCTCCAAGTTTTATTCTGGGAGTAGGCAGTGAGGGAGGATTTAACAGTCTGATGGCCTCTGAATGTGTCGTCTCCCTCCAGCCCCCTCAGCGAAGCTCTCCTGCCTGTCCTGGATTCCCTTACCCAAGGGGAGAACTCTCCACCATTCGAGTTGCTTCCACTACACCCAGCCATTCAGGAGGTCAGTGGCCTTTCTCTCTTCTCCACAACTGTCTCTTGTGCCAGTTTTTTTCTTAGGCACTGTTTAAGAGTGACCCCAAAAACCCCGATGCACTCTTCTGAACTTCCTTTTACCCTAATCAGTTCAGTCTCAGACTCTGTTTTTAAAATGACTCCTGCTTACATCATTGCTTGTTATGGCTGCTGAGTGCTGCTTCTGATCCAGGCTCCAGGAGGCCTTTTCTACGGGAAGTGCGCAGTGTTTGCAGCATGTACTGCCTGTATGTTTTTGGAGGCTGGGGCTCCAGCTGCTGTCAGTTCCCACTTCTCCTGGATCCACACTTACCTCAGTCTGAGGTTCTGGTCTCCACACTTCCCTCCATCTGTGGATGCCAGCAGCTTAGGGCTGCGCTCAGTCAGCTGCTTTTTTGCTCCACTTCCCATATGTCTTCTCGATTTCTGACTTTCCCGGGGCCTTCTTTCAATTGTTGGGGTGCTCCTTCCCCTCCTAGCTCAGTCAGAGGTTCTAGACTCCAAGGAGCTTTCCTGTCTAGGGATTCTGGCAGCTCCCAGCTGTTGGCAGTCAGCTTCTGGCATCTTCTGAGCTGTTGTGTTTTTTCCCCTATGTCCAATGTTTCTTTGAGATTTCTGATCTTCCCCGGGGCATCCTTTCCATTGTTGGGGCACTCCTCTTTCTCATAGCTACATTGAACAGGTAGTTTTTGACTATATTCTCAACTTTTAAGGTGGTTCCAGGAGGAGACACTGTGCAGCTCTGTTAGTCAGCCGCCATCTTGACTAGAAGTCCCGAGACACATATTCTTGCAGAAGAATTCCCAATCATTTGTACCATTCATTTAGGTAAGCCTGCTGTCTCCTAGTTTGTATTTGCACACCTTTTCCCATGTCTTTTAGTCAATGTATGTCCTCAAGGGTGAAGTGAGTCTCTAATAGGCAGCACGTTGTTGGGCCATGATTTTTAGTCTGCCAGGTCACTCTATCCCTGTTGATGGGAAGATTTCCTCTATTTACATTCATTGCAGTTACTGGTAGATAGAGACTAACCAGCACCCTTTGTGCCTGAATGCCCACTCAGGCTTCAAAGGTGCATTGTTAATGGTGTAAATTTCCAGAAGTGAGCTAGTTGGAAATATAACCATCAGGCAGTATTTGGAAGAGGGTTGGCACCAATATCTGAGAGGAAACCGGCAGCTGGGTGTTTTGGCCTCTTCTCTGCATTATTAGAGGGAGGTGGTGTAGCAGCTGGAAGCAAGACACGTGAGAAGCTCCTGCCTCTTCTCATCTCCCAGTGACTGTTGAGGTGGCTATGGCTTGGTGGACAGCTGCCATGTCCCTCCTCCTTATTTCACTTTGCTTTCTCTTGGATGGGTGGGACAATTTGCTTCAGCTGCTCTTTTGCCACCCCCAGGTGGCCTCATGGCCCTTGTGACAGGAGGCTGCTGTGACAGGAGGTAGAGAGCTGACTGTCAGCTGTGGTGCTCCACTTGGGCTCCTGTTGCTGGCGAACTGTTGCTGACATAACAGAGATCAGGGAAGGATCCAAGCCCACCACCAACATCCCAAACATCCCCAGTCCCTAAGAAGCTGTGATGAACGCAGTCACACCTCCTGAAAACTCTCTGGTTTTAGCCCCACAACTTTGTTCAGAGACACACAATCAGGCAGCCGAGCCTCCTGATGTCGCGTGGAACTGCAGCCATGACCCTGGGACTGTCCTGAACACCCACACTCACTCCTGACCACAGTGGGCTTAGATTTTAACCCAACAGTAGAATTGAGTGTGGACTAATTAATAAACTTGAATCAGAAGACTTGAACTTCTATGAATTTTGACCATGAAAGGCTTGAGTTTAGGCCAATCATCAGGCTCCAGGCCAGGCCAGTCAACAAGCCTGAATTTGCCTTCGTCACGGCCTGCTACTGCCCTCTAACCAACACCCCCATTACACTTCTCACGTTGCTCTAGCAGGGCCCCTGTGTTGATTGACTTCTCCTGCTCCCAGCCCTGTAGTGGAACACAGTTTCTGTTAAAATAAACCTTTGATTGGGTGATCATGTGATTCAAATCATGGCTTATTTCTTGGGTAGCATTGGCTCGGAAGTTCCTGCTCATCTTCTCAGGTTATTCTGAGTAATGCGGACAGTGTAGTCTCTTTAAAAAGAGCTATAAACACTAGGGGCTGTTGGTCCTGGAAAGCTTGAGATCAGCAACGGGCAGAGTCAACCAATGGCACCTGGCTTGCACCGTCACTGACCAGTGGCAGCAGGGCCAGAGCTGTGGCTTGAAGAGCTAAGAGCCATTGTGCTCAAGGCCTGGAGCTGTCAGCAAAGATGCACCTTGCTGATTCATTATTTCCCTTTGAATCGAGTACAAGAACACTCAATTAATTGGCGACGGAAGTGCTGGCCTCCCGGTTGATAGCCATGTCTTGGTTTTGTGTTCTAGGGAGACTCACATATATTTATTGTCAGTCATTCCCTGACCCAGGGGTATCAGGATGCAGTCCCTCAGACAGGACACAGCACTGGGACAAACTCCTCCCCCCAGGAATTAACGGACCCATTGTTAAACCAGAGAAAAAGGCTTGGTGAGTAGTGTACTTGGTTCAGGTTCTTTGAGATCTCTAGTCCGTCTGTCTGTTTAACTCCCCGATCAGCTAGTGAAGACAGATTGTGTAGAAACAGGGTCAGAGGCATGGGGTTGAATGCCTTCTGGGAAGAAAATGCAGGCTGGAATTTCAGCCCCTCCTATGTCCCGATCTTGGCATATGAAATCCTTAAAAACACATATGCACCTATTTGAAAGCTTCGCTTTGTTCTACAGTCCTGGGGAATTCACATTTGCCTTGTCCCTTCCACTCTTACAGACAGGAAAACGAAGACGCAAACCAGGGGAAACGTTAGAGGTGGTGGAATGCTGTGTGCGTGTCTTAAACAATTCTCAGGGTGAGGTGGGGTGTGGGGATTCCTTCCCAGCCACGTGGTACTAGGTCCAGGGTGGGATTTGTTCCCAAGTGTGCCTCAGCTTTTCCTGTTCAGTGTATATGTTTCCTCACACATCTGTGGGTGAGGGGGAGTCAGGAGCCTCCCAGCCCACCCTATTCTGACAATATTCTTCTGATGGTTGTAGTTGACACTGACATTTGGGTGAGGGGACATTCAGACCAGTTACAAAAAGCACAGACAATGATGAAAGGTAGGTAGTTTTGTTGTTGTTATTGTTATTAAAGTAAAAAGACAAATCTCTGAGCTGTTTTGGGGATGTGGAAGGAACTTCTAACTCCTCTTCGATTGGGAACCTGATCACAGAACCTGGGTATGTTGTGAGTCACCTGGTAGTCCGGTGCCCAGCCACATCTTACTCAATGAAGACATCCTGGGACAAGATAGATGTCTAGACTGCTGGGATCATCATCCCCAGGGAGGAAATACAGTTTGATAAGTTGGTCTAGATCGTCGGGAAGGGAGGCCCAGAAAGGATTCAAATCACTAAGATGTATCTCTAGAATGTCACAAGGTTCACAGTTCCTCGATGAACCACACACAGTGGAAGTGGTCCTTCCATGAGAGTTGCGATGATCTGAGCTTCCCGTCGGCAGTGGAGCAAAGTTCGCAGTGGCTGCGGCTGAAGGGGTCTGAGGGGATGTTCCCGGGGATAGACTCGGGCTCCTTCGTTGCCCCTTCTTCCACTTCATGCGCTGGTTCTTAAACCAGTTCTGAGAGGGAGAAGAGAAATACTGTTAATTAAAGGGGATTATTCCAAAGAGGATCTTCATGTTCCACAGGAAACGAGATTTCCGGTTCCAGCTAATCTCACATCTCTGTTTTTATCTATACAAAGGAAGTTTTTTTTTTTTTTTTTTTTCTAGTTGCTGCTATTCTGAGGCGAGGAGGGTGAAGTGTGTTTCAGATTGTACTAGCAATTGGTAGAAGAGGACAGAACAGACTCTAGATCAGGAAGGATTAAGTAAAAGGCAGAAAGTCTGTATTAGGGGTTGCTCTGGGTTTTCCGAGGAGGCATTGTGAAGTCTGAGAGTATGGGATGAGAGTGTAGTTTGGGACACCCTCAGGGTTCCCCTAGGAGTTTTGCCCTGAATGCTCTGTAAGAATTTAGTTGAAGACAGCTTAATATTCTTATTGAGGAGAACCTAGAAATATCACTGCTATGGTTGGCTGGTTTTCTGTGCAGCCTACCTGATCGCCAGGGTGAGAGTACTGAGAAGAGGTCAGGTCTGGTGAAAAGCTATTAGGTCCTGAGGACACAGTGTGCCGAAAAGCTTGATGCTCATGTCAGGAAATGGAATAGATCTTGTGTTAATGCACTGGTGGCCTGTTGAAAATGAGGCTGGCTACCACGTGTCCCTGCTCTTCTCTGCAGTGCTACTAATTACTCTCAGACATGCGCTGACCATGTGGGATGTGTGGCATCTGTCCTAATACAGCCTGAGGCCTTCCTCAGGCGTTGCTGCCCAAAGCTGGACCTCACACTCCAAAGCAAGGAGGTCAGATAAACCTTTTTCTTATGAAGTACCTCACCACAGGTATTTTGACTTAGCAACACAAAATAGGCAGAGACAATACAGGAACAAGTCCAAAAGAGAATGTCTGAGATCTAGCTTCAAAGAATCTCATGTAGTATTGTGGGCCCACGTTCAAATTCTGGCTTGTATTTCTATGTTGATAACTCTTGGAAGGCAATTCCTCCAGATGAGCCTAGTGTCCCTCAAAAAAGTGATCACCAGAATGAAAACAGAAAGTGTTTAATGTCCTACTTAACAAATGCAACTGTCAACACACAGGAATTGTTATGATGATGGTGAAAAGCGTGTACTCTTGGCTAAGTGTGATACCTTCACAACCGTGTCACTAAGACAGAGGGATGAAGCCAGGTCTTGTATGATGTTAGGATTGGGAGAATGGGTCTTATGGAAGTTGTCTCTCAATACTTCAAGCTGTAGAGGAGTAAATTCGGTGCGTTGCTTGCGGATGTTCTGTGGCTTTTCTTTGGAGGAAACAAAACAAAAGACATAGATTAAAATCATAGCCAGGTGTGAACCTCTTCCCAGAGCCTGACCTGACCTAAAACCCCTCCACCACCTTGTTGAAATCATTCTGCTCCTCCAAAAGAAAGAGGGAGGGAATGATGGATCGGTGGGGAGTGTGGAGATTCCTCAGAAAACCGAAAATCAATATTCCATTTGACCTAGTTGTACGTCTTCTGGGTATCTTCCCAGAAGAGTTAAAGTCATCATACTATAGCGATACATGCATATGCACATTTACAGCAGCGCGATTTATAATAAGCAAATCTTGGAAGAAGCCAATATGCCCAAGTACAGATGACTGGATAAAGAAGTTGTGGTATATATGCAATGGAGTATTACTCTGCCATGAAGAAGGACAAGTGTGGGTCATTTGTTGGAAAGTGGATGCACCTTAAGACCATTATGCTTAGTGAAATGAAACAGACCTAGAAAGTCAAATATCAAATGGTTTCTCTAATATGAGAAACCCAAACCATGAAAGAATGCAAGAGACACAGAAAATAAGAATATGGATTTTGTGGAAAGAGAAGGGGGTTGAGAGGGTGGGGAGGGGTAAGGGAGGTGATATGTAAGTAAAAAATAAAATAATTTAAAAAAACAGAAATAAGCCCCAGCCATACTGCTGAAGAGCCCAAGCTGAACAGACTCTATGACAGGCTTCAAACTTACCCTAAAAGTTACGAATTTTCAGTTTCCCGAAATTGTAAAACAATTGTAGCAAAGACCACCCAATGCTCAAGGCCACAATAGCCTTGGGCCTCTTGGTTACCTAGTTATAGCCAATCAGAAAGGCTTAAAAACAAATCTGGCATTCCTGAGGTCTGGGGCAGAGTCAGGAAACTATAGATCGTTGCCCAGTACGACACACCAATCACTCCATTCCTTTCCAAAACCCACGTAGATCATGAAAACATGGTTTACTATTGGTTACTTTAAAAAGACTTTTAAAAATGATGATTGGGTTTGCCAAATGCCCTGGACACTCTGCTAAAGTTAAGTGGTCAACACTGTCACTATGGGAGCTGTATACTTATGATGGGTTCTATGTAGATTGATGTACCTATGTTGCATTTCCTGTAACCACCCTTCCCTGAAAAGCCCAGGTTAAACAGACTCAGGACAGCCTTCAAACTTACTCTAAAAGTTACTGAGATCATAAAACAATTGTAAAAGAACACCCACGGCCAGGATAGCCTTGGGGTACTTGGTTACCTAGTTACAGCCAACCAGAAAGGGTAAACACCAATCTGGCATTCCTGGGTCTGGGGCAAAGCCAGAAAATTATAGACAGTTGCCCAGTGACAACTAACCAATCACTTGATGCCCCTTTAGACCCTATGCTGGCCACTAAAACACCACAGTGGGTTGGTCACATCCAAAAGACTCCTAAAAGGTCACGATTGGGTCGTAACAAAAGTCATGGTCACTCTGCCTCATCTAAGTGGTCAGCATCGCCATCATAAAAATTGTGTCCTTCAATTGGTTCCATGTAAATAATGACATTCCCGTGTCACGTCTCCTGAGACCACCCCTGCCCTGACCCCATAAAAACCCTGCTCAGCCTTTATTCTGGGCTCTCTGCACAGATCCACTGCATCAGTGATGTCTGAGAGCCTGAGCTTAAGCCCGAATAAAGACTCTTTGTTATTGCATACGTGTCTCGGACTCCTGGTGGTGTTTGGAGTCCCTGTGATCTGGGCACAACATCCCCATCTCATAAAAACCCTGCTCAGCCTTTTTTTCTGGGCTCTCCAGACAGATCACAGCATTGGTGGCGTCTGAGAGCCCGTGCTTAAGTCTAAATAAAAGCTCTTTGTTCTTGCATGAGTGACTGGTCCCCTGGTTATCTGGGGCTCCCCGAAATCTGGGCACAACACTACCAAAACTGATGGGCAGATTCAGTGCAATTCTAATCAAACTACCAACAACATCCTTCACAAAATTAGGAAGAATTCCTAAAATTTAAATGAATAACACAGACTCAGAATAGCCAAAGCCATCCTAAGCAACAAGACAAAAGTAGGGGATATCACAATCCTGTACCTCAAATTGTATTACAAAGCAACAGTGATAAAAAACCACATGGTACTAGCACAACAACAACAGGCAGGTGGACGAATGGAACAGAGTTGGAGATGCAGAGAGAATTCTGAGCCCTGTCAGCCCTCTGATCTTTGACAAAGGGGTCGAAACATACACTGGAGGAAAGACAGCTTCTTTAAGTGGTGATAAGGACTGGGAACATAGCTCAGTGTGGTTAAAGCACTTGCCTAGCGAGGGCAAGGCCCTGAGTTTGATTCCTCAGTGCCACATGAGTGGGGTGTGATGTCACACACCTATAATCCTAGCACGTAGGAAGCTGAGGCCAGAGGATTGCTGTGAGCTCAAGGCCAAGCTGGGGTACAGAGTGCATTCAGGACCAGCTTGAACTACAGAGTGAGACCTTGTCTGAAAAAAACACAAAACAAAACAAAACAAAAGAAAAAGGTGCTAGAACTGGTTACACACACGTGGGAGAAAAAACTAGATCCACAACTTTCACCCTGTACCAAAATCAAACCAAAATGGATCTGAGAGCTAGGTATCAAAAGAAACATTGAACCTACTGGCAGAAAAACAAAAACAGACAAAGCCCTTAAAGATGTAGGCACAGGCAAGGACTTTCTCAACAAACACTTATTGCAGGTGAGATAACATCAGGAATCAACAAATGGGATTGTATCAACTTAAAAAATCTCGAGCACAGCAAAGGAAACAATCAACACAGTGAGAATAGGACTGATAGAAAGCAAAACAACTGTCAGGTACAAAATTGTCAGCTAAAAAATTCCAAAACAACAAAACTGATATTTTCAAATAAATGGAATACATTGTGTCGATACACTGGAATTGCTTGAAAATAAAAGCAGTAAGTGTTTCCGGAATTCAGTAGCAGAAAGTAATAGAGTTAGGAATGAAATCCAAGAAAACACCTCAGAAGGTAGAACAGGATGGGGAAAAACACAGATGTACTCCCGAGAATCCTTGGAGTGGCCGGGGGTGGGGCATCCAATTCCTAGCACTGCAGAAGGGGACGTGTGTGTGTGTGTGTGTGTGGGGGGGGTGGTTGTCCTAGTAAGTGATGATAAAATGACTCTTTGAAAAAAATTCCAGACAGAGTGGTGAGAGTATCACAGAACAAGTCCGAGATTTGAGAAGTGCAACACAGGTGTCTCCAGATTGAGGCCCTAGAGAGTCATTGTTGCAAAATACCAGAATGCTCGGAATACACAGAAACCCCTAGAAGCTTCAAGCTGAAAGGTGAGTTTTCATACAAAGAAATGATCTTTGGGAATTCCAGTGGTCTTCACAAAAGCAGCACCGTACGTGGGAAGGCCAGGGCTGAGGGTGGCAGCATTCATGGGAAAGGTCTTTCCAAGCTGGAAGACGATTGGCAGAGATACTTGCCCATCGTGTGGGAAAAGGTTAATGATGGCTTCCGGTACTCACGGGCTTGGCAAGCTGTCCTCCCCTGAGTCCTTTCAGAAGCCTGGGATATAAATTGGGGTGTGGTGGCCCACGCCAGTAATCCAGGCATTTGGGAGGCGGAAGCAGGAGAATTGCTGTGAGTTTGAGGTCAGTCTGGACCCCATAGTGAGCTGGGAACCAGCCTGCACTACAGAGTGAGACCCTGTCTCAAAAAAAAAAAAAGAAAAAAGAATAAAAAGAAAAGAAAAAGAAAAAGAAAAGAAAAAAAGAAGAGAAAGCTTGAGAGAATGCAGTTCAACTGAACAAAATAAAGAGAGGGACTGCATGTGGGAGAAAAGAGATTTACGGAGAGACCAGCAAAGGGAAGCCCTGGCTTCGTGGTCACCCACACACCGAGCCCGGGAGGCAGCTGAGCCCACTCCAGGGGGACTCAAGAAGCTTTGGGAGACAGCCCACGGGACTCATGGGAGTCGACAGTGTGGACCCTCCCCTGTACTAGGTGCCCACACGCCAGAAAAGACCCAAACCGAGTCACTGGTGCTAGGCATCACATAATCCAACTGGGCCAGTTTCCCAAAAGCTCAGGAGATTCCGGCAACCTGAGGCAGCGTAGTAAGGAAGTCCTCCTTGTTTTAACCTATGAAGTCACGTGGAGACAGCTGGTCCATTTCCTGAGCTCTTTTCTGCCTTCGAAGCGAACTAACTACCTCTGCTCAGCTCCTCAGAACACTCTTTTACTTCAGAGAACCAGTTTTGCCTGATTCCTGAACCACAAGCAAAAGCCAATTATATCTTTAAAATTAGGAGAGGATGCAAACAGAAAATCAGCTTTAAGAGGAAAAAAAAAAAAAAACAGAATAGCATTTCTTTCTTTCTTTGAGACAGGGTTCTCACTGTGCAGCCCAGGCTGGCCTTGGACTCAAGGCAATCCTCCTGCCTCAGCCTCTTGAGTGCTGGGCCACTGTGCCGGGTTTATGTGCTGCTGGGAAATTGAACCCTGGGCCTTGTGCTTGCTGGGGAAGTGCTTTAACCTCCGTGCCTTAGAATGGCATTTAAAAGAAAGAGGCCCAAATGCATTGGTAAGAAAGCAACTGGACTGGGTAGACTGGGTAGGGGATGTTGTGGGCGCCCCTGCCACGGCAGAGAGAGAAAGAGGGAGGGAGAGAGAGGAGAGAGAGAGAGAAAGGGAGGGTGGTAGGAGCTTGTACTTAGCAGGCACAGGCCTGAATTCAATCCCACATGCCCACAGACAAAAGGAAAAATGGGACTGAGGACTATTTTTTAAATGCACCGAAGGTTTGAGATTTCAAATACACGACGGAGAGTTGGGGTACGGCTTAGTGCTAGAGGGAGGCTCTGAGCCCCACCCCCAGCACCTGAGAAAAAAAGAAAGAAAAAACCCAAGAAGACAAAAACAAAACAAAACTGTGTGGCGTTTGTCCTACAGGATG
>PVKB01002445.1:0-20346 GCA_004027205.1 Ctenodactylus gundi | reverse complement strand
TTGTTGGTTCGATGCGGCTCCTGGGCTCTTCAGTTTATGGGCCCCGGTGTTTGGTCAACGGTTATTCAGGCAAAATTTTGATGTGATTAGACTCGTGGCTTAAACCTCCCTATTGTTACACCCTCTGCTAATTTCATTTGTGCTTTTGATTTTTTTTTTTTTTTTTTTTGAGTTCGGGTCTTGCTCTGGAGTTCAGTTCCGCCCTGAGGCCCTGAACTAAGTAATCCGAGATGCTCTGACTGATGGCAGTCCTCCTGACTCAGCCTCGGGAGTGCCAGGACAACAGGCGTGGACGCCACTCCCAGCTGTTATGTGATGCGTGGGGGGTGATCCAACCTTCTGCGCCTGCAGGGCGGGAGCTCCCATCCCCAGACTCCACCCTCGGCCCGCCGTCGGTGCGTTTGTGATGATGAGCGCAATGCTTGAGGATTGAGAACTCAGTTGCACTGCTTGCTGTGCTGGACAGTGGACCTAAGTTGTGATTCCGAACTAACGCTTGACCTCAACTAGTGGAGGACACAAGATGAATCCTCTGCAAGGAGAAAACAGAGAAAATGCAAAATTTCCCGTGGGTAGCTGAGTACAAAGTAGTAAATAACAAGGCGCTGAGGGAACCAGTAGGTCGGCCATTCAATGTGCAGGTGAGGGATAGGCCCACGGACCTGGCTTGGGTGCAACCCTGAATGGGCCAGCCGTGGGGCGAGGGGGCTGGGGAAGATGGTCAGGCTCCCCCCACCTGCCCCAGGCAGGCAGTGATGGATGATGGCTCGCAAACCTCCTCCGCCAGGCCAAGCACACAGGACTCGGTAGTCTTCAAATGGAAAGTTTAGGTTTGACTAAATCCAACTTACGATCATTTTTTCTCAGATTCCCAGACTGGTAGGGTTACATAATGTTTATATTGAACTTGAGTGTTTTGTGCACACATTACAAATCTTTCCCCTCTGCCTTTCTAACTTTCCCACACACCTGCCCGATCCCCACCAGTTCCCACTATTCCCCCATTAGTTCTATGTGGGGTTATGTCTAAGATGGCGCTTGCCGGAAATCCCAGGGGCCACTTCGGGTGTTCACCAAGGAAGATGATTGAGTCAAGCTGTTTCTGCTCCCATGGACCGCACATGATCCCAATACTATTGCTCCGAGCTCCTGGTACCTGCCTGCATGGACATCTGTCTGATTGGCTTGACACCCGCTTACACAGAGACCACGTCAAACTGCCCGCTCTCACCTCCTTGCCACATTCTCCCTCTACCCTACATAAGCTTCTGTACTTCCTGAATAAAGTGAGTTCCTGCTTCGACAGGCTCCCGGCTGGGTCTGGTACTCTTGGGACGAGGGTCCCAGCCGCGCGCTCACCTTTCCTCTCCTCCGGCCCTCGTGTGGTGGTGAGACATCCACAGTTCCATGAAATCAGTCACATTAGAGAAAACATTCAATATTTCATCTTCCGTATCTGACTCACTTTGCTGAGCAACATGGTGTCAAGTGGCATCCATTTACTAACAAAGGCCTCAAACCTGTTTTTATAGATGAGTAGCATTCCCTTATATACACAATTTATGCATCCATTGGTCTGTTGATGGGTATTTTGGTGTCTTCCACATTTTAGCTACTGTTAGTTGTGCTGCTATGAACATGGGTACACACGTGTCTCTATTATATGATGTGTTTAACTCTTTTGGAAAAATTCCCAGAAGTGGTATTCCTGGATCAAAAGGACTATTTATTTTCAATCTTTTGAGAAACGTCCATACTTTCCTCAGTGGTTGTATCAGTTTACATTCCCACCAGCAGTGCAGGAGGGCTCCTTTCCCCCCACAGCCTTGCCAGCAATGATGGCTGCTTGAGTTCTTGATATACGCCATTCTCTCTGGTGTTAGATGGTACCTCGGTGATGCTTTGATTTGCATTAGGAGAGGACATATTTCATCTTCTTTATAATCTTATGAAACTACTGGATATGAGACCCATCATGGACTAAAATGTCCTTAGGGGCTCCTGGCTGCACAAGGAACCCAGAAGCACCTGCCTGGGAATTAAAGGAAGTTCTTACAATAAAGTAGGAAATCATGCTAGGGAAAGTAAGAGGGGGAGATTCTCAGGGCTGGTCAAACATCAAGAAAAGTAAATTGAAAAATTAAATCTTTTCAGCCTCATTCATCTGCTGAGCCATCCACCCCAGCAGGGCAAGCAGCTGGTGTCCATGTGGCTTACTCAAGAGAAGGGCAGTTCTCCTGTCATTTCTAAGTACTTGGTGGCAAAAGAAAAGTAGGCTGAGAATCCATGGTCCCCTGAGGTCCCCTTCATGGCTTTCGACTTCACCTGGAACAAAATCCAGAGTCCTTTGCTTTGATCTGCCTGGTCAATCTGACTTTTCCCACCATCATCCCTCCTATAATACACCGCAGCTGCAGTGGCCTTCCTGCTGTATTTCTGACATCAACAGCTTTTCCATGTGACTGGGCCTTAGTGTTTGCTGGTTTCTTGGCCTCCTTGGCTCTTCCTTTGATAATGACATTTCCTCACACACATCACCTGGCTTTTCAGTACCATCTGCTTCCTCTAACTTGGTGCCACCAGTAGAGGTCATAACACCAGAAGTATCACTCTTAGTCCAGGCTTGTCCTGAAGTCACTATGTAGCCCAGGTTGACCCCAAACACACGTGAAGCCTCCCTGAGTGTTGGGGTTACGGGTGTGTGCCACCACCTGTGATTCATTGCTTTATAGGGTGCTGAGGAATTGAATCCAGGGTCTTGTGCTTACTGGGCATGTATTCTAGCTGCTGAGCTACGCTCCCAGCCCTTCATGTTATTATGTGAGCAAATGAAAAGGCTGGGGGTGTTAGGACATTCTCTGCAAATTCTGTTATGTGGGGCTCACACCTGTGATTATGTCATTTTGTTCCAATTTCTTTGCTTTGGGCTGGAGGAGTGGCTCAGTGGTGAAAGCACTTGCCTGTCAAGAGCTAAATACCTAAATTTGATTCCCCAGCACCATATAAACTGGGTGTGGTGGCACACGCCTGTAATCCCATCACTCAGGAGGCTGAGACAGGAGAATTGCCATGAGTCCAAGACCAGCCTGGACTCCATAGTGAGTTCAGGACCAGCTTGGACTACAGAGCAAGACCCTGTTTCAAAAACAAAACAAACAAACTAGTGTTTTTGCTTTTTTTCTCTTTTTAAAGACAGGATCTTGCTCTGTAGTCTAGGCTGGTCCTGAACTCATTATGTAGCTCAGGCTGGTCTTGAATTCACATCAATCCTCCAGTGTCAGCTTCCCTGGTCTACCAATAGTGTTTCAAGATCTGGAGGATTTTTTTTCCAATTTTTTTCTCATTTAAATTCTGCTTTATTATTTAAAAAGTTGTAATTTGAACAATATTGAGCACAAATAAGGCAGCAATAACTTAAAAGTATACAAGTCAAAAAGTATACAATAATAAAAAAATTCAAATCTTAACCCGACCGATTGGGATGTGGGGGTTGGGGCCGAAGCCAGGGCCTCAATCCCACTTAGGAGAGGCTGAGTTCACATTACGTGTGGGGAGTCCAGGTACAAACAGACTAGAACCTTCGTGCCCACTAATTACACCCCACGTAAGAAAAAATCTGTTTGAGGGAAGAAGGAATAGACAAATGAGCACAGACAAGTGGGTAAAAGAAAAGATAGAAGCCTGACTTCAGAAAGACGCCAAAAGCCAGGTGTGTGGTGAAGCACCCCAGTGATCCCAACGCACCGGCAGGCGGTGTCCAGCCCAGACCGAGCAGCTTTTAGTGAGACTCTGCCTCCAGGCATGAAGTAGAGGCTGGAAGAGCGGCAGAATGGTTAGAACGCCTGCCTAGTGAGCCCAAGGCCATGGGTTCATTTTCCCAGCACCGCATAAGCCGGGTGTGGTGGCCCACGCCTGCCATCCTATCACCTGGGAGGCTGAGGCTGGAAGGCTGCTGGGAGATCAAGAACCAGCCTGGGCTACAGAGCTAGACCCTGTCTCAAAACCAAACCAAAACAAAACAAAACCAGCCTGGGGCTCAGTGGGAGGATCTATGGTCAAACCCCAGGGGGGTGGGGCTGGAGGAGGAACAATATATATATATATATATATATATATATATATATATATATATATATATATGAAAACTCCCTTGCTTAAAATTCTTTTATTTTTACAATCCAGTGTGCCTGCCGGGATTATCAGCGTGTGCTAAAGGATTTATGTGGTGCTGGGAATCTGAATCCAGGGCTGTGTTCTGTACACACGCTAGGCAAATGCTTTAACCACTGAGCTACACCCCCAGGCCTCCTGGCTTAAAATTCTTTACAGGCTCCCATGCTGCAAATCTGGATTCATTGCTCTAGACTATGAGGTTCTCATTGCTTGAATCTGCCAAGATCCCAGTGGCATCCGTCACCACCTGGCCCGGAAAGCCTGGGTGGCGGGGAGGACTGCCTGCCCTTGCCAGCTGCTCCTAGTCCACCACGGCTCTCAGCAGGAGGTGTCCGTGGGCCCTTTCCCTGGCTGTCCTTGTCTGAGTTGTCTTGCCAATTCATTGGTTTTTCTCAGGGCCTTGTTTGTTTGTTTGTTAGTCTGGAGTTAAAATTGAGAAAGCTTTCTCTCCTTTCTGCTGGCGTGACTTGTTCGGGGTCCTCCACTACTTGAGGCCAGGAACCGCCCTCGAGTCACCACTTATTTCCACTGTCTCACACAGCAGCAGACATAGACTAGTTTTCCCCAAAGCATGCGCTGAATGGTCATCAGAGGGCGTGACGCTGGGGGTGGGGCCTGCTCACCTCTTTTTTTTTTTTTGTGGTAGAGGATTGAGCCCACGGCTTTCACACAGAGCTACCTTCCCAGCTCTTTTTGAAAGTTTTGATTTTGAGACGGGGTCTCACTAAGTTGGTAAGTTGCCCAGGCTGGGCTCGGACTTGTGATCCTCCTGCCCCAGAGCGATGAGGAGATTACAGGCTCACACGACCAGTCCCAGTTCATATCAAACAGTTCCTTAAGTAACCAGGTGATCAAACACAGCTGTCACGTAAACTGAGGAGTCACGGTATGCACAGAAGATGAAGCTCTAACTCCTCCTACAGGTGTGATGTCAGATAAGCTGAGGCAGAGGTGGAGAGTGGGGGTCTAGAGGGGGTAGATGGTCAATAAACCAAGGTGAGAGGTAGGGGACTGTTGGGTCCTGAGGCTGGCCAATGCCTGGCAGACCATTTTCGGAATCATATGATCCTATAAATAGGGGGCATCTGAAAAAACAACTTGTGACTACATCCCCCACCAGTACCATGAGTTTCTGTTTCTCTCCCTCCTTTGTAATTCCTGGTACCATCATGCAATTTCTTTTTTTTTCTCTGGTCCTGGTGACAGAACTCAGGGCTTCATGCATCCCATACCTAGCACTTTCTCAGACATTTGAAATCCCAATTTGTGGGTGTAAGATGGTAATGGATCTAATTTTTTTTCTTTTCTTTCTCTTTTTCTCTTTTTTCTTTTCTTTTGGTATTGGAGATTGAATTCAAGACCTCCTTCCCACTAAGCACAGCTCTGAACTTTCCCTTTCTTGGGGATTGAATTTAGTCTCGTGGCTGCTAAGCACAAGTCTGAGCTCCTCTCTCTCTCTCTCTCTCTCTCTCTCTCTCTCTCTGCCTGTCTCTCTCTGTCTCTCTCTCTCTCTGGTGGTATTGGGGATTGAACCACATGGAACACGATCTACATACCCAGCCCTTTCTAAAATTTTATTTTGAATCAGAACCTCACTAAGTGATTCTAGGCTTGCCTTGAATTGGAATCTTCCTGCCTCAGCCTCCAGAGTAGCTGAGATAACAATTGATCCTAAATTTATCGGCTTTTTAGCCAGTGCAATTGAGCCTCTTCACCCTATAAGAAATATCATCCAATTTTTCTGTTAAAGTTCATTTACTGTTTGTATCCTCTCTCAGTTTTAAAGATATAACTGGCTTTTGTTCGTGGTTCTGGAATCTGGCAACAACTTGTTCTTTGAAATAAAAGCGTTCTGAGGATCTGAGCAGAGGTGGCTGGCTTTAAGGGCAGAGAGGAGTTGAGGAAAGGAAAAACCGGGCAAACCCTGGATCGACTGTCTCCATGTGACTTTACAGGTTAAGACAGGGAGGACTTCTTTCCTACGCTGCCTCAGGTTGCTGGAATGTCCTGAGCTTTTGGAAAACTGGCCCAGTTGGATTATGTGATGCCTAGCACCAGTGAGTCCATTTGGGTCTAGTACAGGAGCGGGTCTACAACTATCGCCCCCCATGAGTGCCACGGGCTGTCTCCGGAAGCTTCTTGAGTCCCCCTGGAGTGGGCTCAGCTGCCTCCCAGGCTCAGCGTGTGGGTCTATACCAAGCCAGGACTTTCCTTTGTTGATCTCTGCAAAAATCTTCTTTTAAGAAAGTTGGGCCTTGCCCGAGTCTCCAGGTGACAACTCACCCTTACTTCGCTTGGTTTCTGCAGAACTGTGTGAGATCTTCTGAACCTGTGACCCAAATCAACTTCCTTCCTTGAAGTAGCGGAGTGGGTATTCTGTAGCAAGGAACGAGTAGCTTGTTGAGCTGAACTGTGTTCTCACCCGCTTCTTCAAGAACTCAGGGGAGGTCAGCTGGCCAAACCCATGAGTGTCTGAAGCCATCACTAACCTTTTCCCACACTGATGGGCCAGTATGTCTGCCAATAGAATTCCAGCTTAGAAAAACCTTCCCAAAGAATGTTGCCACCCTCAGCACCTGGCCTTCCCACATGCGCTTCTTCAATGGCTAAGAATGTTGAACATCTTTTTATGTGTTTCCTGATGTGACCTTCCTGTGGCCTCCTTGCAATTGTTGGGACATTTCTCCCTGTCCTACCTACATTGAATAGGCATTTTTGAACTATGTTCTCAATTTTTTAAGTGGGTCCATGAGGAGACATCGTGCTACTCTGTTACCACCACCTTGACCAGAAGTCCTCTTGCTCATCTTTTTTTGAGGAACGTGAAGACTTACCTGGAGGGATTGTCTTCCAAGAATTAACAACAGAGGGCCTAGAGTTCTTTTTCCTCCAAAAGTATGATTTTCGCTAGTGTGTATTTGCAATAGATAATAATTACATTCAACTTGAGGAATAGTTGCATATACATATCGTATGTTGATCATTTTTACTTTTCTTCCCCTTTCCCACCTTCTTGTGCCCTTACATTTCCTTTCCTTCTGCACAAAATCTCCCTGTTTCCTACCATCATCATTTATTTATTTATTTATACTTTGGGTTTCTCATATCAGAGAAACCATGCGATATCTAACCTTCTATGTCTGATTAATTTCACTAAGCACAGTGGACTCAAGGTGCATCTGTTTTCCTACACATGACTCAAATTTATCTTTCTATATGGCAGCATAGTGCTCCACGGTGTCAGCCTATTTTTCTTTTCTCTCTCCTTATCTTCCTTCCTTCCCTCCTTTCTTTCTTTCATTTCCTTCTTTCTTTCTGGAATACTGAGGAGTAACAAGGGTGTTTGCTCTTAGCTACCTCCCAGCCCCTTTTTATTATTTGAGACAGGATCTTGCTAAGTTGCTTAGCTACCCAGGCTGGGCTCTAACTTGAATTTTTCCTGTTTCAGCTTCCTAAAGTCCTGGCCTAGTTAGTTTATAGCACACTTTCTTTATCCATTTGTCAGTTGATGGAATATAGGTTTAAATATAATGAGTTGTGCTGGTATGAACACGGATGTGCATGTATCATTCTTCCGTGATGACTTTAACTCATTTGGAGGGATACCCAGAGGAAGTATAGCTGGGTTGAATAGAATTTCTGTTTCTATTTTTTTGAGGACTCTCCATACTGATATCCATCATGGTTGTAAGACTTTATAGCCCCACCAACAGTGCAGAGGGTTCCCTTTCCCTGTGTCCTCACTGGCATTTGTTGTTTCTTTGGTTCTTGATAATAGCCATTCTTCCTGGAGTAAGATGAAATCTCCGTGTTTTTTGATTTTCATTTCTTTAATGACTAAAGAGGCTGAACATTTCTTTCATGTGCTTATTGGCCATTCTCACTTCTTTTGAAAAGTGTCCATTCATTTTATTTGCCATTCTTTATTGGGTCTTTTATTTTTGGCAGTATGATTTTTTTCAGATGGTTGTATCTTTTGTCAGATCTTGAGTTCTGTGTACAATGATTCACAGGAGATCAAGTCTCAGTCCACGCAAGGTTTATTTTATTTTATTTTGTTTTGAGACAGAGTCTCAGTCTGTAGTCCAAGCTGGTCTTGAATTCATTGGTGTAGCCCAGGCTGGCCTTGGACTCACCGCAATCCTCCTGTCTCTGCCTCCCAAGTGCTGGGATTACAGGCGTGTGCCGCCACACCCAGCTTTATGTGGTGCTGGGGAATCGACCTCAGGCATTGTGTTTGCAAAGCGAGTGCTTTACCCACTGTGCCGTTCCTCCAGCCCCCCAAGCAAGGTGTATTAAGAGCACAAGCTGCCAGACTGCACAAAAAAGAGTGGCAGCTGTGGTGTGTGAGGTGAAGGAATCTTGCCTTCTTGGTAAGGGAAGTGTGTGAGAGTGGCCTTGAAGTTTCTGCTTTGTGTGTGTGTGGGGGCGCTGGTTACCTCAGAGGCTACTGGGGTTGTGTGGGCCTGAGTCCCATAGGAGAAAAAGGGAAAACGGCTATTTTGATGGTCCTGAGCGTGAGGATGGGGTGGTGCTAGATGTGTTAGTAGTTTCTTTCCTTCCCTTGACTAGTCCCTGATGGCAGACCTGATATATTCTAGATATTAGTCCTTTGCCTGAGAAGTAGATGGCAAAGTTTTTTCCCCATTTTGTCAGCTCTGTCTTCCCTCTGTTGTTTCCTTTCCTGTGAAGAAAATTTTAATTTGATATAGTCCTCATTGTTGATTCTAGGTGTTACCTTTTGTGCAACTGGGAGTCTGTTCAGGAAGTCCTTGTGCGTGCCAATGTCTTCAAGGGCTTTACCTATGTTATCTTCCAGCAGATTCAGTCTTTCTATGTGAATATTCAGGTTTGACCCATTTTGATTGATTTTAATACAGGGTGAAATATATAGGTCTAAATTTATTCTCCTGCATGTGGTTTGTTAAAGAGGCTATATTTCTCCTGTTCATCATTTTAATTCCTTTGTAAAAGAGCAGCTGGGTGAATGTACCTGGGGTTGTTTGCTCATATCCAATTGTGTTTCTTGGATTAACCTATTTTCGGGTCAGTATCGTGTAGTATTTATCAGTTATTTTGTAACGTAACTGGGGGTCCAGGTTTGTGATGCCTCTTGCTGTTATCTAGTTTCTCAGGGCCACCTTGGGTATTCTGGGTCTTTTCTGGTTCCCTATACATTTAAAAAATTTTAAACTTCTGTGAATAATGTAGTTGGCATTTGAATGGAAATCAATTTATTGGAATATACATTCTCAACATTGAATCTGTCTATCGGTTTTGGTAGTATGGCCATTTTGGCAATATTGATTCTGCCTACCCAGGAACAGAAAATGTCTCCATATCCTAATGTCTCCTCCAATCTTTTTTTCAGAGTAGCATAGTTTTTATTGCATAGAGTAGTATAGTTTTTACTTCCTTGGCTAGGTTAATTTTATGGTATTTTATTTGTTTGAAGTATTGTGAATGGAATTATTTTCCTGAGTTCTTTCTCAGTGAGTTCAATGTTATTGTACAAGAATGTTGTGTATTGCTTTTGTATCCTGCCACTTTGCTGAACTTATTAGTTGTAAGAGTCTTATGGTGAGTTATTTTCTATGTAAAGAATTGTATTATTTATAAATAATGATAGTGTGGCATCCTTCTTTCCTATAGATTTTCTCTTTCCCCGAATTGCTTGGGCTAAGGTTTCAGGTACTATATTGAGTAGGAGAGGTGAAAGAGGATGCCCATATCTTGTTCCTGACTTCAGGGCTTTTAGACTCTTCCCATTTAGTATGATGTTGGCAGTGGATCTGTTATAAATGGCTTTTTATCAGTTTGAGGTAAGGTCTTTCTAGACCTATTTTAATCAGTTTTTTTCATGAATAAGTGTTGGGCTTTGTCAATGGCTTTTTGGGCATCGTTGAGATGATCATGTGATTTTTTTCTTGCCTCTGATGAGTTCATCCTATGGTTTGGACATGGAACGTATTCTAAAAGCCTTACGTGTTTGGAACCACATGCTTTTGAGAAGTGGGGCCGGGATGGAAAGGGGAGGACATCTGGGACTTGCTATGAAAGGGTTGTATCAACTTGTGGAGATTGGTGGTTCCTCGGCAGCAGAGCTTTCAGGTATGTGTTGTTGACTTGTGGGCCAGTCTCTTAGTTACTTTATTTTGTTGTGACAAAGGGAAGAAAGATTTATTTAGCTCACAGTTTCAGAAGGTCCCATAGTCCATTCGTGGGGCAGCCAGCACTGGTGGAGGAACATGGCAGAGACAGAGGCAGGAGAGCTGCTCACTCAACTGCAGACAGAAGTCACGTGAGTCTGAAGACCCAAGCAAAGGCACGGCTTTCTTAGGGAGAAGCTATAATAATGTTTCTTCTTTCTTCCTTTAATAATTTGAAGCAGCTGGTTGGACCCCCTCCAGGGTGAGTGCCTCTCCCCCATTTCCTGGTCCACAAGTCAATAACAAACACCTGAAGAAACATCTGTCCTGGGAAACTCCCAATCTCAACATGTTGATACAATTCCTCCAGTCAAATCCCATACCTGCGCCCCTTCCAGCCAGGCCCTACCTCCCAATAACACAGTTTCAATTACATGAAACTGTGTGTGTGTGTGTGTGTGTGTGTGTGTGTGTGTGTGTGTCTCCAGATCCAAACTGTAACAGCAGAAAGTGAGGGAGGCACCCCCACTGGGTGTAGGGGGGCCCACCTGGAAGCTTGATTTGGGTAGAAGAAAGAAGAAGAAACATTATTGCACCTTCTTCAGACATGAACTTTGCTCCTACCTCACTGGGCTCCTGACTGCAAGGCTGTGAGCAACTCTCCAGCCTCTGCCAGGTCATTCACCTTTGCTGGCTGCTGATGAATGGAATGTGTGAGACCTCCCAAAACTGTGAGCTAAATAAATCTTTCCACCCTTAAATTGTGAATGTTGAGTATTCTGTCACAGCAATGAATAAGGAACTACGACAATTACATTTATTGATTTAGGCATGTTGAACTATTTTTGCATCTCTGGGGTGAACTTGGTTATAATGTATGATCTTTGTAAGGATTTGTTACATTTTGCTTGTGGTATCTTGATAATTTTTGCATGTATAGTTACTAAAGAAATTGCCTGTATTTTTCTTTTTAAGTGTTTGGTTTTGGTGTCAGGGTAATTAAGACTAGCTTCCACGAATGAGTTTGAGAATATTCCTTTTCTTTCAGTTTCATTGAAAAGTTGGAGAACTGTTGGTGTTAGCTCTTCCCTGGCCTTCTGGTAAAATTCTGTGGTGAATCTATTTGTTTCTGGACTTTATTTTATTGGTAGGGTTTTTGTTACTGCCTCATTTTCATTACTAGCTATTGGTCTATTCAGAGATTTTAAAAAAATGCTCTTGGGACAATTTTGGTATCCCATATGTGTCTAGAAATTTATCCATGTCTTGCATGTTCTTCAATGTATTGTAATATACATTCTCAAAAGTTTCTTGTAATATTGTGAATTATAACAGTGTGCGTTGTGATTTTACTTTTTAATTTCTAATTACATTGATATAGGTTTTTCCTTCTTTTTCCAAAAATTATTCATTTTATTAGTGTGTTTTTGTGATACATGATAACAATCAGCTTGAGAAATTGGTGTATAGAATCTGTCATGGACATAATTGCTAAAATTTGTATGACCTCCCTGGGTTCTTTGCCTGCGCTGAACTCTACTATCTGTGCTTTCTACAATTTGTGCTTTTCTTCTTTGTTCCCTGGAAGTATAAAAGGGCTGGGAAGAAGTAAATGTTGTCTGCAGCATGAGAATGTAGGCCGCCTCGCTCCTAGGGGCTCTGTTCATCCTCAGGTTCCCCCCACCAGTAAAACCAGAGACATTCCACAGTGGCACCCCGATCAGGGACCTGAAGACCCTCAAAAAGAAAAGAGATGCAGACTCTTGCAGAAAGACGTAAGCAGGAACAGCAACAGGGCAAAAGGCAGGGAAGCTGGTGCCTTATGTAAACTCGGTGCCTCATGTCTTAAAACACAATGGGGCACAGTATCAAAGGCGCAACTCTTGGGATTGCTGGAGTATTATCTGTGAATTGAATCCTTGGTTTCCAGAAGAGGGGCATTAGATTTGGGGGTTTCGTAGAAGGTTAGAAAATTTCTATTGAAGTTTGGGTGATTTGGTCATTGATTCGTGTAGTCCTCAATCTGATTCAAGGGGATGAGGAGGAGGAAAAGAGTGGGGAGGAGGAAATGGTGGCTTCTTTAAGAACATAGCAGCTTGATAAAGACACTTTAGAACAAGTAAAGGCAGAAAAGTGGGATGTCTTTCCCATTGGAGCAAAAATGAAAATAAAAATCGGAGTGCCCCATACAGAGCCTGTGGTGCCACCGCCACTAGTCCTTAGAGAAATCTACCCTGCCCTCTCCATTGGGAATGAGGAGGGCAGGATATGACTTCCCCGCACATCCCGGGGTCACATATCCTTCGAGGATGAAGGAGAAATGCTGCCGCTTACACGCTTAATGTTAAAACCCACTAATAAAAACTGGCAATTCATAGACCTTTCAAATAAAGATCCGCCCTCCCGTGGAAATTTCTGTACCCAGGCGGCCTCGCAAGCTAAGGTCTCTGTTCCCTGTGAAGTTGAATGCTGATCAGGATGTTTATAAAGAGGTTGAGCTTGGTGTTACTAGGAATTTAAAAAAGGCCTGTGCTAATTATGGCTCAACTGCACCATATTACACAGAATTTTTGTCAAGCTGGTGTCAGGATGTCCATTGGATCCCATACGATTTCTATGTAGTTGCTAAAATGGTTCTTAGCTCTTCTTAATTTCTTCAGCGCAAATGTGGTTGGCAGATGGAGCCCCAGAAAAGGTTAAACAGTGAAATCAAGGGTAAGAGTTGCCCAGATTACTTATGATATCCTTACAAATTCCATCCAAATTCCAATGGCCATCCCAGCTTTATCAGGCAAATAACATCCTTCTGGCTGATTTAGTACATGTATGAGATGTGGCCCAAGCAGCCCGGAAAAAAATTGACTCCGGAGTGGAATATGTTGGGAGCTGTATGAAAGTTTGGCAGGGTGTGACAGAGCCCTATGCTGATTTTATAGGAAGACTTACCGATGCTATTGAAAAGCAGGTAGAGGGGTGAAAGCGCAGAAGCTTTTACTGAACCAGTTGGTTGTGATAATGCAAACGAAGATTGTCAAAGTATTATTAAACGACATGGGGAAGAGGGAAATACGCTTGGATATGTGAAGTGGTGTAGAAATGTGGGTACTTTTCAACATCATACTAAGCTTGTTGCTTTAGAAACTGTGATGACTCAGAGAGAGTTAAATGCTAAATGTTTTAATTGTGGGAAGCTGGGACACCTGAAAAAACAACGTAAAGTTCCAAATGGGGCCCCCAACATTGTAAAAACAAGGGCAAAATAAAAATATGGCAAGCCCACAACCTGGTGTTTGGCCTCTTCTTAATGGTCACCGCTGGCTGAAAGAATGCAAATCTAAATTTGATGAAAAAGGCAATCCACTGATGATCACCGATAAAATTTCCGTGCAAGGGGCTCAAATTTCCCCTTTACATATTGCTAGTTTCCAGCCTGCTTCTTAGATGGGAAACGAGTTGAGGGGCCTTCCCCAGGCCCTGGGTCAAAACTAGGGGAATAGGAAAAGTTTGTCTGGAGCTACCAGTAGAAGTGCAGCCTTGGCCATTCCTTGTCCAAAGGACATTGTGATAGAGCCTTCATCTTGTCCTTACAAATGATTTACTGGATATTTTGTACTCGTTCCCTTGGGGATAGTTGGATTGCTGTTAGGCCAGAGTAGTTTATCTATCAAAGGTGTTATTGTTCACACCAGAATAATAGATGAAGATTACCAGGGAGAAATAGCTGTATTACTAACAGTTCCAATTCCCTGGCATTTCAAAACTGGTGAAAGACTTGCCCGATTATTAATTATGCCTTATTTGCTGCCTAGTCAGCAAGAAACAGAAAGGGCAGGGGGATTCAGCAGCACTAACAAAACCACAGAGCATAGCACTCTGCTAAGAGAAAATGACAAACCTCTTCTAGATTTCAGGATAAATGGAAAGACATTTCTGGTCTTTTGGACTCAGGGGCCAATATTTCCATAATACAGGAAAAGGAAAGGCCACCAGAATGGCTTCTCATTCCAACCACTACTTCATTAGTCAGACTAGGTTTGAAGGACAGTAACTAAGTCTCACAAAGCAAAAATAGACTGTTGTAGGTTCCCAGAGAAGATAACTGTTATCCTGCAGCCTCTTAAATCGCAAGTGCCTATTAATTTGTGGGAAGAGACTTTTTACAACAGCCTGGGTTGAAATATATCCCTACAACACAGGATGCCAACTCCCCTGTAGCATGATAAATTATGAAGAAAATAGGATATAAACATGGCAGAGGGTTAGGAAAAGACCACAAGGGCATAATGGAACACATTCCTGAACAGGTAAAAAATGACAGAAGGTGTCTGGATTTTTGATAAGGGCCATTGAAAAAATAGAGCATATTTGGAAGGAAGATAAACCAATCTGGACCCCTCAGTGGCCCCTAACCCTAGAAAAATTATGGGCTCTAAGAGATTTGGTGGCAAAACAATTGAAAAAGGGACATGTTGGACCTTCTTTCTCATCTTGGAACTCTCCTGTTTTTGTTAAATAAAAAAAGAAATCTGGAGAATGGAGATTGTTAATAGATCTAAGAAATGTTAATGCCTCCATGGTGATGATGAGGACTTTGCAAGCTGGACTGCCATCTCCTACTGCCATAACAAAAGAATGGCCAATAATAGTCTTGGATTTAAAAGATTGTTTTTATAAAATTTATTTACGTCCCAAAAGTAGAGAAAGATTTGCCTCTCCAATACTAGCCACTAATAATAAAGAACCCCGACAGTGATATCACTGGGTTGTGCTGCTGCAGGGCATGACTAATTCTCCCATGATGTGTCAGTACTACGTAGGTTGAGTTTTACAACTCCTCAGAAAGAAGTTCCCAGCTACTTATATCATACATTACATGGATGATATTTTGTTGGCTGCAAATTGCTATTCTGCCTTACAGGCTCTTTATGAAGCAACCCTAGAACAATTGCATAAGCATGGGTTAATTATTGTTCCTAAAAAGATGCAGCAATCTGATGTTATCCAATATCTTGGATATTGCCTCACCAGAAATTTAGTTAGGCCACAAAAGATATCCCTTATTCTGAGACAGCTCAAAACTTTAAATGATTTTCAAAAGCTGTTAGGTGATATCAATTGGGTATGGCCTTTATTAGGAATTCTGAACTATCTTTGAACACATGTATTCAAAACACTTGAGGGAGATGAAGGATTACTTCTTGTTGCTGTGACTCAATACTGAACATTCACAAATTTAGGGGAGGAACGGTTTATTTTAGCTCACAGTTCAGAAGGTCACAGTCCATTCAGGGGTAGTAAGCAATAGTGGAGGTACATGGCAGACACAGAGGTGGAGGCAGCTCATTGACATCACACACAGGAAGCCAAGTCAAGGCAGGTTGAGACTAGTCCTCCAATGAAGGCAGGAAGCAGCCTATATCCTTCTAGGTCTCATTCCAGTGATCAGCCCCTCCTGGATCTAGTTTGGAAGGTGTGGTAAGCCCCCATTACATGCCTGTAATTCAGTTTACATGCCTGTAATCCACCCCTCCAGACTAGGACCCAATCTCCCAAGAGCACATGGTTCCATAGACAATCTATAACATTCAAATACATGAGACTTTTGGGGGACATTTCATATCCAAACCACAAAGATAGCTGTCAGGAATTAACCTCAGAGGCTGAATTTAAATCACAGGACTTTGAAGAGTGGCTGCAATTGTCTTTTTCCACCTGGCTGGCTCCCCTAAAACCAATCAGCTTACTTGTTCTCCCAAAACCCACTTTACCAAATGAATTTTAGTCCAAGAAAATAAACCTTCGAATGAATTCATTTGCACCATAAAGGAGCAAAAATAATAACTGCTTCCTTGAAAATGATGGCTAAGATTGTTATATTAGGAAGAGAGAGGGTCCATCAATTGTATGGCTTTGACCTAGAAATTGTCATTCTTCCCCTCACACAGGACCAATTTAAGGCAGCTCTCCAATACAACACTGACTTCCAGATAACAATTTAGAATATTTGGGATATATTGGTAATCATTATCCATCAGGAAAGTTGTGGAGCTTCTTTAAACATACACCCTTCCTAATATTGTTGCAAACTCACCAATAACTTCTGCCCCCACATTCATTATCGACAATTCTAGCAATGGAAGTATTTATAGTCCTGGGATACATAAAACTATCTTCACATCTTATACTTCTACACAAAAGGCCAAATTGCAAATACTAATTGACTTGTTATTCTTAATGCTGGGACCACTAAATGTGGTCTCTGACTCTCAATATGTACTTAAACTAATATTGAAACTGCTATTATTAATGATAATACTGAACTGTCAAACAAAAGAAAAGCCAAAGTATAAAATGATCAACTAACAACATATAATACTACAGCATAAAACTATCAAACTAACTGAGTGTAAAAAAAGAGGAAAAAATCAATTACCCCTGTGACTGTTGGAGAGATAATGTCAACATCTATACTTTGAGTATAAGTTTACATTTACAATACTATCTGACATTAACAGCTTATTGGCAGAGTCTAAAAGCTAATTTAATATTATGACTATTCTACCCACACCATTGATAGGTATGGTACATTTACTATATATCTAACTAAACCTAGTATTGACAAATTGAAGTGTACTATTAATATCAGTTGTATAACGCAAACTTTAAGATAATAGGTCTCTATATTGCTTGTCTAAGCTAATCCATATCTCTAGAGGCTGCCTACTTTTATTAGGTCCGCCTACCACATTCTTCTAAGAAGTGTGACATATATTTATTTCCCACTGCTACATAATTATGTTAACCAAATATTGCTATATACTCCCACTCCCCAGTTAGTTTTCTAATTTTGATCTAAATTACTATTGGTGGTTCATATACACATCATTAGTTGGCCTATTTTGGGGATTTGTTCATGGTATCACTTTATTATTGATTGGATATACACAGGCTATGTATTAATTACTAGGTAATTAGTATACATATAATATATCATTACTAGTCTATCCAAATGGCTGTGAATTATTAGTACTCAGATGTTCTATCAGTAGAGACATTGGAGTGGGGAGAGAGCAGATAAATACTAGGAGTTAGGTATGAAGTAGAAAGTAGAGAAGTATTTGTGTGATGGAGAAAGATCTGGGACTGTTCCTACCTGAATCAGAGGATAACACAGAGAGAAATACCCTGTAAGTAATATCAGATAAGTTAGAGAGAGTAGTGGATCAAGTAGAGAGAGTACTGCTCCTAGAACTGTGTAAAGATTCATAGAAAAGAGCTTAAAGAATTGTTCAAGAGAGGAATATTCAGGAACAGCTAATAAGGAAACAGGATATGGTGGAACGGTTGGGAAGAAAAAGAGGAAAAATAAGTACTAGAGTAGATTTAAAATAAGGAGATTGAGGCAGCGGTGTGGGAATTAAGAAACTATATCAGATAAGTAAGGAGAAAGGATAAAAGAAAAAAAAAAGGATGAAGGTAGTGACCAAACTGACAAGCCAAAGAAAGGCCAAAATATAAACTGATCACCAAGGACAGGGAGGAAAAAAAAAGAAGAAAACAAAAAAGAAAAAGAAAGAAAAGAATAAAATCAAGCTACCCCTTTCATTTTTTATATGAATCAGGTACTGGGAACTGGATCTTTGAGTCTGATGGCATCCTATCCAGCCACTGTTTCTGGAGAATATTTCAAATGGCCGAGCATTGTTTCCAGTCCATTCTGGTAGATTCTAGTGGGTGCTCCTTCTGAAAGGCCCCTGAATTAGCAGTACCTTGGATGAGTCAGGTCCTCCAGTGTGGAGGGTCTAAGCTCTGTCCCTGGTGTCAGCGGGGTCTGCAGTGAAGGCACTGGTCTGAGTATGGCTACCTGGGAATGTTCAAGAGGCTCCAGCAATGGGTGTCTCATTGAAACTACTGAGAAACCATAGTTGGGTCTGAACACCCGGAAGTATAACTTAGGCCATTTCCAGTCACAGATTGTATATCTACTAAGATCTAAACCCATGACCAGTCATTTAAGAACACAAGATCTAAGTTTCTGGCCACAGAAGTTGGTAAAATCTTGCAACATTTTGAAACCAAGAAGCAAAATATGAGGATTTTTATGGTCATGTGTTAGGATTATCTACTAGGATAAATATGACTGGGGCAAAAATTTGGGGGGTACTAACTCTCCTAGTCTTTCTTCAGGTTCTCCACTGCATCCCATATGAAGCCCCAAAGTGTTGATAAGCCATAAATATCTTTAGATCAAATGAATTTTTAAAAATTTTATCTGATTAATCTCAGATTGTACAATTTCCCCCATGGACACTATTTACAGTTCCATGGCTATGGAAAGTTGCTGAGCAGTTCTATTCAGTCAGTTAAACTGGCTCGGCACTGTGGGTGAAATCATCTGATGATTTCAAAAAGACTCTACTACCATTATATTCCTATTGTCTTCTCATAGTTTTCAGTGATTTTTCTCCATTTATTTTTGTATCTCAGAAAGAGTTATTGTCCCTTCTAATTTTATTTTGGTTTTGCATGCTGGGTTGGGGCTCAGGGTCATGCACACTCTAGGACGGCACTGCACCATGGGCCACACGCGGTCATGCTTACATGCTCTCATTTTCCCAGGCTCCTCCCACAGATCTCCCACACTTCCTTTGTGACAACCACGTAATGTTTCCCTCAAATGAAAGAAGCACCATCTGTGAAGTCTGCTGAGGTTTTAATGACTAAGTGTTAGGAGGAGCTGAGGAGGGGTGACTGCGAGTAAGCTGTGGGATCCCGCCACCGTGCACAAACAGGGATTCCTCGACACAGGGAGGCTGCTCATTTTTATGCAACTCTCATTGAGCTCAAGAAGACATCTCTCCACACCTGTATCTTCTGCACAGACTCTGGATGGATTCCAGCAGGCATTTGGTCATAGTATTGGCCATTTACTGATATCTGCAAGATGAAAAGTATGTGAGAAACAACATATGTGACCAAACCAGATTTCAGTGTTTTTGACTTTTGTATGTGCATCTACAGCATTCAACAAGACTTGACTATTCACACTGCCAACCTCAGTAGACAAAGGTCAACCCCCAGTGCACAGTTTAGACAACTGGTCACTCGGACTGCTCTCTGACCATCCTGTCACTCCTCCCATGAAGCTTCACCACTCTCTGTCCTACCCCTTGGCCTCAACATACCCCAGGGGAGCGACAACATAGCTCCACCCTGCTTATGTCAGTATGGATGATCTGAGGACAGGGAGCACACCAGTGCTATTCGTGAAGGGTAGAAAGATTGAGGGACAGACATGAAAGAAAATTTAATTCTGGACCAACTCAAGTAATTTCATTTGTATGCACATTTTCCCCTTTGGCTTCCTGACATTTTAAGTAAGAGCTGAATTAGAAATGATGGCTGTGGGTGATGACGAAAGAGAGGGTCTGCTTTTATGGAAATGTCCTTTCAGCCATACTTGACGCTGGTCAGGTTTGGGTGAAGAAACAGAGGGACCTGAGATTAAAACTGGGCAGCAGAAGTAGCCGTGGGAGACGGATCCCAAGGGATGCATGAGATCAGGTTGGGGAAAGGGCCCTGAGCACCTGTGCACCCCCTGATCATGTCCCTGCCAACTCTCACCTGGTACTGATTTTTCAGCACTTTGATTTGCACTTCGAAATCCTCCCCATCCACAAAGGGCATGTGGTAGGACGTCTTCTCCAGTCCCCAGCCATCGCTCTGGAAGCTGCTCATTGTCACGAATTTGCCAAAGTGCACGCGGAGGCTGAAAGCAATCACGGGGTTCTGGCGAACCTCAGTGTAGAAATCCACCTGCATTTGAGGGTCATTTCTGAGTGGAAAAAGACACAAGTGGGGCAGGTGACTTTCTTGTAGCAACACAAACACTTCACCCTGCTTTCCCATAATGTCCCCAAGATGAAAGTAAAGTAGCTTTCTTGGTGACATTGCCATCTTTGTCCCCTTAGCGCTGAGTAGTGAGATGCTATATTTGTTAGCTCAGTGCTAAAACAGACCAACA